>CAUYQU010021256.1:0-72292 GCA_963574635.1 Cheracebus regulus
AAAAATACTGAAAATATGATTTTGTTATGTCTTAGAGATATTATTTGTGGTGATAACGTTTTCCCAAAATGAGAAGGGATAAATATATTCAATTTTTAAAAATCCTTATTTTACAAACTATTGGTTGAGGACATAATTAAAGTTGTATTAGTCTTTTTAGTTAAAAAAGGTTGATCTTCAGTTTCTGGTAAACTTACAAGTCTCTTAATTTGTTTCTTGTAGTTTAGCTTTGGACTCTTTTAGCACCTGATCGCTGACTATAAGAACAAAGTACCCTATGACTGCCTAAGGAAACCTTTAACTGGCCTTATGTTGTCCATAGTAATCCACAATGGTGTGATTTAATGAGAACCAGTTTCTTAGAACTCTGGAGTTTGATGTTTGCTTTTATAAGTAGAGGCTTAATTAAGTGGCACCTGGCAGGCAAGAGTTGGTCTGGGCTTGATCTAAAAGTCCCATTTACAAAATCACCTTCCAGAGCATGCTTCCCTGGGTGCATTCAGCTCTACAACTGATATTTCAATTGTTTTTGCAGTATTTTATTTTCTGCTCATTTGTAAGATAATGAGATAAGAAGCCATGACATAAATTTAGTTTTGAAATACACACACATATATATGTGTATATATATATATTTTTTTCTGCTAAATAACTGGAATATTTGTATTAATATTAACAATATGGCTGTTTTATGTGACTCTCTCTCTCTCTCTCTCTCTCTCTCTATATATATATATATATATATATATATAGTCATTAGACCTGCTCTGTAATTATAAAGATCCAATAATAAATTATTCCTGAACTAAGGAGGTATCATTTAGATTATTTTTGTCATTAAATGCAAAATATTCCTCTATAACTATACATAAGAGAAAACTAAAGTAAAAGAGGCTTTGGGTTTTTTTCATGCAATCCACATAGTATAGTAATATATAAAGGTGTTTGCTACATAAATCATCTTTAACATAAATTAGTAAGTAACTATGCCATGAGGTATTCATACCTATAGAATAATTTTTGTAATTTTAGCATAGTTGGTCATACTTGTTTAGTATCAATATATCCATTATTCTTTTGTTGTTGAAATTTAAAAAAACTTCAGTCAAAATTCAAATCATTTTAAGATGTCTTTTACTTCATAAAATTGTGGTGGTTAATCGTCTTCAATTCTTGCTATATAGAGCTAAATGATTGTCCACCAAAGATAATAAAAACATAGAATTTTAAGGTAAATTTAAAAATGAAATAATAAATTTGCTATATGTAATTGTGTAACTTTTTAAAAAATATTTTAATTATGGAAAAAATTGTTTAATTTTAATGAAACTAATTGTATTATAAATATCCAAAATGGGGAAGTAATTTCAAATAAGACAAACTGTGCTCTTCCAGTATTTTGAATATTGTTCATTATACTGCTAAGTTTAAATAATTCTACTTTGAATAACATGGAATGGATTATACTTGTTATAAATTAATGTGATTTATAATAAGCATTTTTATTAATTTGTGTAATTTTTCATGAAAATCCAATGTCTCTGATAAAAATATTTTTATTAATAAGTAAACATAAATATGTATATGAAATATAAAGCAATAGTTTGAAAATCAGAGATTATAATATATTAGCTGCATTTTCTGATGTAAGCAGGTGAAACATTTGGTGTAAAAATTAAAAATATTTTACAAAGCAAAATAGTCATATTTGAAATATGTTGTAGCATTAGAAAATTCCTGTTTCAGAATCTTCAGTCACTGGGAATCTAAACCTTTGGACATGACCACAATCAGAATTTCAAAATTCTCCAGAACTTATTCCCTCTGGAACATATTTATTATAGTACTGTATAATTATGCTGTTATATAATGAGGGGGGTATATCCGTTTGCATTTCTATTGGCACAATATAATTTTGTAATGTCAACATAAATTTGGTCATGTTAAAATATTACTATCTTACAAATATACAATGCTATAGAATTTAAATATCCATTCACAATCAAAAGCACATATAGTACCCATCATTGTAATCAGAAATTACAGAAATCAGAATACCATCACTTCTTTAGAGGTGAGAAACAATAGCCTCCATATGTTTAAGTGGTCAGATTCAGGACATGCCTTTTCAGCATTCTGTCTAATAGCTGCCTCCTCAAAACACAGAATGTGATTTGCAATTAATCAATTGTAAATATCATAGTATTCAATTATTGCTGAAGAAACATTATTTTGAAACACAAACGTTTCATAAAACTTTTAATTTATCCTTCCAGTTGTGTTTTTTATTCCTGCATTAGTAACAAACAATTATCTATTAGAGAGCCAAGGATGAATTTAGATGTCTTATTTCAAAGTGCTTATTTCTGTTCAAAATTAAGTGCCATGATCAAGGAATGTTAACATTTTAATTTGTATTCTCATCAAGTAAAGAGTAGAGGCCCTAGAGATTTATAGCAATCTACAAATCTTGCTTGAATATCTAGCTGCCATTTATTTATCTATTTGTGTGTTCTATTGTGAAAATGGTTGCAAGTATCGTTGTCTGTACCTTTGGATAATAGACTTTTAGAAGGAGGCAGAGAAACAGAGGTGACAGTGACTGAAATGTTGTTTTATACTATTTCAATATCCCTCATAATCACTTTTCATGTTTAGTTAAAGGCATGTAGGTTCATTATGAGAAAGTTAGAATTCTAAAAGAAGAATAAAATAAACAAAAAGGAATAGCTGAGACTGGCAATAAGAAGCTGGTAGTGGAATTCAACCTCCTAATTTTAGCTTTTATTTATTTCCTGATAATCTAGTAGTAATTAGGTACTGAATTGTGTGTGTGTGTGTGTGTGTGTGTGTGTGTGTGTGTGTAACTTCCTCTGTATCTATTCCACCTGTTGCATGGTGTTGAAAAAGTTTGGAAACAGAAGATTGTATTGTTGAATAATATGTTAGCTCTATTCTAAACATAATATGCTTAATGTTTTTCTTTGACATACACATATTAAGATATTTTTAAATTTAAAACAATGCTTCCAAAAGCAATGAATACACAATTTGTCTCTTTTCCAGGCTATTTAGATACATTATATTTTTTGCCTTAAAAAGTCAACAATTGGACACAATGCTTTAGGTTTGGATATATTTCAATTTACAGTCTAACAGCAAGTTAAAACATTTATTAAGCATGTAACTTAAGAATGCAAATAACTTCAAGAAAATAAGTCAACTAATTTAATGCATTTTTTATGACTACTCAAAAAGGCAATTTTATTTCTAAGCAAGCTTACTGCATTCTGAACCCACTCTATTTTAAGTACAACTTCATAGAAGTAAAAAAATGCATTCCAAACATACTACCTTTTGACATTTTGTAATTGTGTAAATAGTTAGGTTCAGTTTGCACTGTAGCAAGCTGAAGTTGTTGTCATTGTCATAGACTGCATTTTTATTTTTAAAAATAAGCAAATAAGACACTTCACACAAGAAAGTACCACGAACAATTTCGTAGCATGCCATATTATTAAGATATCAATTAAATCAATGAGATGCCTTTCTTTTAATCTATATGCTCAAATAAATGAACAATTGGTATTTCTTAATTTCTAAAATCGTGAAAATTTAGTTATTTTGAAATCTAACAACTATGAAGAAACTTTGTAAGACTTTGTGTCTTTTCACAATCCCAGGGTTTTTATTTTTATTGTTGTCAAAAATATAATGTTTGCACGTCCGTGATGTTTTAGCAGAGTGCATTTGGTGAAAAAAAAAAGCATAAATACTTATGCTTTTATTATTATTACAGATAACAACACAACATATTTTCCCTAAATATTTACATGGTTCTTACAGTTTTGTAATCTAAAATAAATTTTGACTTTGCAATTTTCTGGTGTTTGGATAGATTTTACAAATATTTATTCCACATCTTGGTGATTTAGTATAAATCCCTCATATTTAGATTATATCAGAATATAAATACTGATTTTCACTACCTTCTGAGTTTCCAGTGTTTTTGCCAATGCACTTTCCGATGAGTTAGATTTTCTAAATTTAGGAAGCTGTGATTAAATGCACAAGAGTAATTTAGTAACAGAAGTAATTTTAATTTTACTGTTTGATTTTGAGACATTTGTATCAAAGCTTATCATAATTTTAGACTTGTAAGCATTTCATATGGCTTTAAAATGCCAAGAATATTTTGCTGAATCAAGCACAATGACAAAAAATAATGTTTCTGAATATTTTGAATATATGCATATATAAAACTTTTAAATATATATTATAGAACATTCAAATATAGAATTACTAATATTCGTAATCTCAATAGGTATACCTAAGAGGTTTTTCTTTTATGTAAATATACATTCATAGAAATAGACTGAAATAGACAGAAGGATTTCTATGTTGACCTCTTTCAACCTAATCAGGAAAAAATAAGATACAATTATTTTTATAGTTCATAGGACAGAGCCGATTTCGGTTACTGGGAATTCAGCAGGTAGAAGCAGAATCCTTCAGTGAGTCATCCCATTGTTTTCAGCCGTTCTTTCCTTTGTTGCATTCTTTCCCCAGCAGAGAAATCTGCAACAATACACTTTATCTGCAGTGTCATGAAATACATTTTTATACTTATTATGTTTTCCTAGTGATGGGTTACAGACACTTTTCTCACGAATGGGAAAGGTGCTGCTCTTGTAAATGAGACTGGGCACTCAAAGAGGTGAGAAAATACAAGAGACAATGATTCTCTTGAGGTTTCCTTCAGAGGTTTTTCTGTTTATGATATTAATAGATTGCACTTGATTTTTCAAAATCAATTGAGCCTTCAGAATTAGATATTTAGAACCAATCAAATGTTGGGCAAAGATATGAGTAAAATACAATTTTAATATCATTTTCCTTGCTACTTTTTAATGGTTATTTTGTGATGTAGGATGCAATTTATATTTGTAGTTATTAGCATATTTTACTAGGCAAGTATTTTCAACATAAAAACAAAAAACTGGGGTGTCAGTAGCTGACAAATGTTATGTTTGAAAAATAAATGGTGAACATCAAATACTCTTGTCTTCTTAGGGGTGTGATAGTCATGTAAATGCCACCATCTTGGAGGAGACATCGCAATGTGATTGAATAGTCGGTTCTAGAATTTACTCCAGCAGTGTCATTTTGGGCAGCATGTTTACATTCCATTGGCTTCAGTTGCTTTGTTTTATAGTAAAAATATGAAAAAAACAAGGATGAAGAATAGTATTTTACTATTCTAAAGGTCAGCTAGGTGTGATTTCCTTAATCTCCATTTAGGAATATAAAGGGAAAGTTAAAAAAAACCGGTAGGAACAGTGGAAATAACATAGCACATTCGAGTTCTGTGTGTTCAGCTCATTGCAAAGAAATGTGCCAGATCTGCTGCTGACACCTGGGAGCCCAGGTTGGGGAGTTATTTGTGTGGCTGGATACAAGGGGCAAGCACAGGACACAGACGCAAACCTGCCACTAACCTCTCTGAAACAGTATTACTGTTGTAGTTGGTCTTTTAGAAATTTTGTTCCTTTATGTTCTCTAGCAGATTAAGAACATCCTTGAGAAGGAGTAATGCATCAAGTTACTAACTGTGTATATGCATTTCAATAATGACAAAGCACACATACACAAACATAGCTGTTTTCCCCATGTGAGTCCAGATATGATGATATTTGGAATTCTTTTGAATTATCAAATTATATCACCAAAATACTATTTGAGACAAAATAATTCAAGTTTGTGAGAAATTTGAGCTAAATGTCATATTTCAGCTTTTGAATTGTTCTTTTACATTGATCAATACTTATTTGTTTGTAATTGCATTATCTAGTTGGCTATGCTAACTTCTTATCTCAGGGTGTTTGTGTTTTACCAGCTTATACAATTGATAGTATTTTATTGATTTATTTTGCCTTTAACACAATGGGTTTTTCTTTGCAGATTGAATTAATTATATATATTTATTATATGTAGATTTTATTTATAAGAACTATAGGTTACTAAGCAAAGAAGCTTAAGGAAAGTATGAAAAAAGCCACATAATAGAATAGTCGATGAAGTTAAAAATGTAATTTGGGGTACGATATCTGACGTTAACTAATAAAGAATTGTGTCCATTTTTATGGAATTTGGCAGTTTTAATATAAATAACACAATTTGGGGGCTCAATATTCCCTCTGAAATGAGAATTATATTTATTAATATAAGGGTTTTTTGAGGATAAATTACCTTGTGAGAAGGTGGAAGCATTTTGCCTGTGGAGTGAAGGGCAGGATGTATTAAGTAAAATCCAGGGGCAGGCAGTTATTTGGAAAGGAAAGAGGACAGTGAGGTACAGTTGTACAGAACAGATGACATGTTCTGTTTCAGGCTGGAGTTAAAGATTAGTGGATAGGGAAGGCCAGCAGCAGGCATAATTACCTAATGATGAGATGCTGTAAACCAAGCTTGTAGCTAAGATTCAGGAGCTAGAAAGCCATCAGGATGAAATGTGGGCTCAGTCATCGGAAAGCATCCTGTGTTTTCAAAAGCCTCCCACTCTCCCAGGTTCTGCTGGATCATGTACAATTACTATATATTTTTACGCAACATTTTAAGTATAATTATCCTTATCCAGAAAATTTACAGTTAGTAATTTAATACAAGTTTACATAAATTAAATTATTTGTTAGCAAATGACAACTTTTTCTATAAGAACTTTCTAAGGGTGGCATAAATGTGGTTTCTTTACTGTGCATTCAACAGGTCAAAAAAGATAAGAAAATTATGCAGAAAGTGGAAATGAACAGGTCAATAACTTGTATAACTTGATCTAAACATGTAAATAGATAGTATGTCTTAGAAAAATATTTAAAACATAGCTGGATTCTCAAGTACCTTTTTAACACTTTTGTTGTAAATCCTCCCATATCTACTAACATGCATGGAAATGATCCAAGTGCCTTGCCAACATTATCTCACTTAATTCCACGTTGATCCTGAGCTTGCATTATTGTCTTGAGTTTGAAGATCAGGTTTTGGTGGCTTAAGAGGTTAAGTAACTTGCTAAAATTCACACATCGAGTAAATGGAAAGTCATTTGACAGGTAAAATGTAGACTTAGGACCAGACAGTTTATCTGGGTCATATGTCTTTTCAAAATGGCTGGTGCTTCTCAGCTGCATGCCAGAATATCACAGTTTGTCTTTACCTTGGCAGGATTCACAGTCGTCCTTTTAATTAGCTAATTATAGACCTCGGTTATCTAAATTAGCTATTCTCAGTCCTTAGGGTGGGAAAACCAGAGATCTGTGTCTTAAGAGCACACTGGTTCCTGCTGAAACCAACCCACACAAAACCTATGATATCTTATCTTCCTTCACCCATGATTTTTTGACAATGATGGTACATTTAGTCAGAGACTGAATACATGAATTAGGATTCAGTATGTCATTTTCCTCTATCAGGCTTCATCTTCTGCAAAACTCTGGATTTTATATGAGACCAAATTTAACAGCATTATAGTTTTCAAAAACACAGACTCTGGAGCCAGAATGCCTGGATTTAGATCTTAGTTGTACCAGTGACTGCCTGAATAATCTTGGGTAAAGTATTTAAACTGTTTATGCCTCAATTTCTTAATCTTTTAATTTGGGAGGACAGCAGTACCCCCCTAATGAGATACAAATTTGAGGATTAAATACTTAACACATGGAAAGTGCTTAAACAGGGTGTGGCGTATGGGAAACATTGTAAAAATGTTTATTCTGCAGGAGCTATTTGAGGAATGGTAGTGATAGTAGTAGTTTCACTGATGCTATTCATGGAGAAAAAAAAATGCTTCTAAAACTAATGATGTACTTTGACCAAAACCTCTTACTTGATTCTTAAGTGTAAATCCTATTATATAACATGTCAAACATAACAATATGCTTTTATATACAAATACTTAAGGAAAATTGTAACAGAGATCCAATCCTTTTTAATTCCAGAATTTTTTTTTGCAAATATTAATAGGATACATGTTAATGGAAACAGTATAAATTCCATCAGACAAAACTCACAATTATCTGGAACTCTCATTGACTTCAGTCTCCTCTTTGGGGCAATTTTGTACATTTTTACATCTTAGTATAACTACTTCTAGTCTTCTACCACCTGCTTTCTTCATTAGATGATAAGATCACTTGTGTGCACACAAGTTACTCTGTTCTGAACTCCAAGATATCAGTGACCTAACCCAATATTTGTTGCTCCAGCTAGATTATCTACTGTGGGTTGGAAAAGGATTGTGCTCATATTAACCATTCAGGGACCCAGGCTACTGAGACTTCACCATATGTGGTTTCAAAAGCTACTGACAAAAACAGCCCACATCACTTTACCCACGTTTACTGACCAAAGGAAATCACACAGTTACTCCTCACTTCCAAGCCAGAAAGGTAGTATTAGGTTGGTGCAGAAGTAATCGCAGTTTTTGCCATTAAATGTAATGGCACCAACTTCTGCACCAACATAATACAATTCTATTTTTATCAGAAGAAGAACTTTTGGCAAACAGCCCTCATGATCTCACACTGGAAATAAGTTTATCTTCTCTCTTGCACTGTGGTCTTAGCTGCATAACCACCAACATTTAGCTATAGTTTTCTAAACAAATTAATATATACCATGGGTCAGTAAAAATACATCATATCTTGATTTGAACAGAGAATTTTAAAAATGTTCAGATTGCTTTACTAAGCATGCTTTATGTTCAGTGATATGAGAATATGAATGAAAAATGGAAATTATCCAAAAAGATTTGGTGCTGGCAGAGATCCACTTAGCACTGTGAGTGCATATGGGAAGCCTTTCCTACATCCCCTTTGCTTACAATATGTGTATAATTGCAACGGATATTTTTGGATTATTTTTATTGAAATAGTTTAAGTGGTTATAGACTTATTTCATTATGAAGAAGAAAATGAACTAATTACTCCCAGTGAGTTAAACTGAGGATAAATTGCATCAAATTTAGGTGATGATCTACCTCTCATCCTTGTAAAATGAAGAATCATAAGCTACGAACCTTTTAACTGAATCTCTTCATGGAAAATGAATAGGGCATGGCAGAGTCAATCTGTTAATTTCAGCTATATTAACCAGCCATGAGAATTCCCGCACAGTCTCTCAGAGCCAATATAAATCAGGACGATGACCCTAATGAACAGATTGTCCACCAGTTAGTAGGATTCACTGAAGTGTAAAGGCAAAGATTGTATTTTGTGTGTTTGGAAAGTAATTATTTTTCCAATTCGTCTCATTATCCCATTTGATAATGTATTTAAATATATCTTGCAAATTTTCTTAGCAAATTTATTATAAATTATCTTACAGAAAAAATTACCAATATAGGTCAAGAATGATTAGTTAATTGTAAGCAAATCAAAAGTACAAAAACAGGCAAGAGATGACAACTTACATACTAAGACAACTTACATACTAAGGCAACTTAAAAAAAGTCTTTAGTATTATAAAATAACTTTGAAGAGAGAGTAAACAAATTAAGAATAATTTTATTGTTCGGCTGAGTGTGGTGGCTCATGCCTGTAATCTTAGCACTTTGGGAGGCCAAGACAGAAGGACTGCTTGAACCCAGGAGTTTGAGACTAGCCTGGGCAACATTCTAAGTCTCTGCCTCTAAAAAAAAAAAGAAAAAAATAATCAGGTACGTTGGCACACACTTGTAGTCCCAACTACTTGGGAGGTTATGTGGGAAAATCATTTGAGCCCAGGAGGTCAAGGCTGCAGTGAGAGATGATTGTGTTACTGCACTCCAACATGGGCAATAGAACAAGATCGTGTCTCAAAAAATAATAATGATTTCATTGTAAAAATGAGTATATATTTGAGAATAATTTTTCAATCCCCTTTTTATCTAATTACCAAATGGCATTGGTTTGGTAAATTGTTAATGGTGTGCTACAAATAACTTGTGTGAATGATAAGAACATAGCATTGAAAGAAATCAACCTCCAAACTATCATTTCTATTTCAAGATAAGTTTAAAGTCCTACTTACACCTTCTAACTCTTGGTCTAAAGCTAAATTCTCATCATCTTTATCCTGGGGTAATACCCTACCTTCATAACTGGTCCCCCCATTTCTATTCTTGGCTCCCTTCAGTTTATTTTCAACACTGTAACAGCCTGTTTCTGATTGAATATTCATAGCATGCCATTCTATTGCTCAAGTTTTCCAAAGGTTCTCATTTCACTTAAAGAAAACCAAAGTCCACCTACTGTGGGGAAGGAAATCACTACTAAAATGACCAGATTTATTTTGTTACTTCACTTTCTTGAATAGTGCTTGTTTCGAAAACATTGGTTGAATTTTTGTAAAGATTTTATGACAATGCCATGCACAGATTAAACAACATAGTCTAATTCCATCTATCCATCCAATCTGTCTGCCTATCTATATTAGGTTTTCTATGTTTCAAATAAAGATGATTTTTTTCCCACAGTATTTTCTGTCTCCTAGTGTTCCTGTGTAGAACTAAAGCACAATCTTTTATTGTTTACAATTTTTTTTTTTTTTGGTAAAGAATAAGGGCATTTTCAAACATACTGGCTTTCAGGATTATCATAACATTTGAAAGCTCTAAGATAGGTGAGATAATCAAAGTCCAGCGACCATAAGTGTGTTACTTAGTGGGGTCTGTCACCCTTAAGTTTGGCAGGCAAAAGAATCATCCCTGTTATGTTCAATAATGTGGACAAGTAGAAGTAATGGAATGGCAGAATTTAAATTGATTGGTGGGTGATTAATTTCATTTATAGTAAATAGCATAATTTTGCTAATATGTGTATACATTTAAGAATAGCACCTTTCAAAATATGCAGACTTTTGTATACATTCAATTTACACGGAACATATAAGTTATTTCCCCATGGTCTATATGATCTATTAATGTTTGATGTCAACATGGCAAGGGTAGAATCTTTGTACTATAATTTGGACAAATATTAAACCAAAGAAAGTTCTTCCAGTTTGGGATAAAAGGTTAAGAATAGACAATAAAGACAAATTCTTTGGGTTTGAAATTCCAGCTTTGTTACTTAGTAACTGTATGACTTTAAGAAATATTTTAACCACTCTGCGCATTGGTTTTCTGTCTGACAAATGAAATTAATGTTTATATCCCTTAGGATTGCTGTGAGTTAATATCTGTAAACATTTAGAGTGGTGTCTGGCTTGTATTATGCTAATAACCAGACTTGGCATTCACGGATTTTTACATTTTAACAACACCCAAATAACCAAAGAATAATCTTGTTTGCCTTTTATAATATTAATAATAATCGTATTATAGTATATCTGTGCTTTGTATTAGGGTATAAATTGACACTTTTTTTGTGGTGATTCTTGTTGATGAATGTCTCATTAAAGTATCATAATTCCTTCTTAGATTTTTAATGAGGTCTTTGTTTTATGCAGTGGCAAATGAAAGCAGGTAGAAGCTACAAATGCAAGCAAATCATTCTTTAACGTGTATCTTAAATCTATTAACTTTCTTTTGACTTTATTCACATATCATGATAATTACATTTTAAAAGTTATTTGAATAACTATTGTTGAATATTCCTCATGCAAGTAATCACTGATTTATATAAATAGTAATTACTCTGCTGTCACATGCTTGAATGTATTTGGAATTTTATTTACTTTCAAATAAACTGTATAAATAGTGCCAATACATATATTTTTAAGTTTCCAAATATCACTTTTGTGGAGGTATGTTTGTAGAGACAGCCTGTGTGGTATTTTCTGTCTCATAGAAACATACAGTACAAAAAAGTGAATTTAAGGCATTATTTCATTGAATATTGAGAATAATTGTATCATGTGACATTTCAAACTATACATTTGTATGGGTTTGATTTTGAGTTATTTCTTAATGTCATCCTGAAAGTATGGATCACATAAAGACATTGAAAAGGGAGGGATTCAGTTTGAATACCATAGTGGATTAAGGAAAAAATAAATGTAAGAACTAGATGAAATACTACATGAGTAAAAAGGAAGAAATTTCATTAGGGGATGGCCAGATTATGAGAGCAGTGGCAGACATGGCTTGAATTGGAAGGAAACAAAATGAGGAATTTTTATGAGAAACTGCTGTATTTGTATATTGGGAGTTAAACTCTTTTCTTAATCAAATAATATATGTGATTACCCTTGGTCAACTAAAGAGTGTTAAGCATTATCAGTATTACCATAATAATTAATAACATTAATAATTTAATGCTATTGATTTATCCATATTGGTTTTCTTTTCTTTATGCTGACAATGTTTTTAATCATGTAATTTCTGAACTGTTCATAGTCTTCATAGATATGTATTCATTTGCCAAAGTGAGATAATAATGTAGATCAATTTAGTGTAGCACCGACAAAGCATCAATATCTATCTATAAATTTGTTCAGGATGTTAAATGATTAAGAATTTTATTTATGTTGATCAATTTATGCTATTTCCATTCATATACTTAGCACCAAGTTATAAGTGTATAATAGAAGATTTAAAAATAAGGATCCAGAGGTTTAAAATTTAGAAATGTTTTAACATTTCAAATATTATTAATTATTAAGTACAAATTATAATATGTATATACTGGTAGCATGGTATTGTTGTCGATTCATATGACTTGTAAATGACTTTAGAAATATACAATCACACTGAGTTGCTGTTGTTTGAGCAATGGTCACCCTTCGAAGTTATAAACTTTATAAGTCAGATGTTGTAGTACTCACAATTTTGTTAGGCACAATGTTGACCCAACCTCATCTAGGCAGGTCATTTAGTGAATATCACAGCATGTAAACAGACATGTCAGGTTGAAAAAAGCATTATCCTAAAATGAGGTCAACATGGGTTGATTCTCACAGCTTTATGGGCAGCTGAGCCCTCTCCAAATCCAAAGCTTAGTCCGACTCTATAGCAGAGCTTCCCAGTCTGCTAAAAAAAGGAACAGCTGAATCAACAACAGGGCAATTTCCTCCATTAGCCACTTCTTGAGAAGAGGGACAGCATAGTACCTAGACTAGGAGTAGTGAAAATTACAGATAAACACATTAAAAAAAAACAACTTTCAAGTTGTCTTATGTGTAATTTTCTGTATACACATTATGCTCATGTGGCAGACAGAAATTAGAATTGTTGAACACAAATCTCTAATATTTTAAAAGATGTTTTAGTTTTTTAACATCATATATAACTGAAAAATATTTAATATCCTGAATGTTAAAGAACTCTCACAAAACAATTTGTGTGATACGTGCATTTGACCCTCAAACAATGCACCAACCTCCCAAGCTATCAAAAATCCATGTATAACTTTTGACTCACCCAAAAGTTAACTACTAATAACCTCCTGTTGATTTGAAGCCTTATTAATCACATATACACTTGATTGTTACATATGTAATATATTATTACAATAAAATAAGCTAAAAGAAAATGTTCTTAAGATTATAAGGAAGAGAAAGTGTATTTACTATTCATTAAGTATAAGTTGAATATCAAAATATTCATCTTTGTTGTCTTTATGTGAAGTAGGCTGAGGAGGAGGAGAAATAGGAGGAGTTGGTCTTGCTGTCTCAGGGGTGATAGAGGCAGAAGAAAATCTGCATGATTGGACAGGTGCAATTCAAACCCCTGTTGTTATTCAAGCAACAAATGTATTTTCTCCCAATATGTGACTTTTAAATCTTTATGTGTTCTTTGATGAACATAAATTTTCAATTTTAATATAGTTAAATATTATTTTTATGGTTAGTGCTTTTTATGTCTTTTTAAAGAAATATCAATAATTAGAAAAATATTTCCCTCCAGTGTTGTCTTTTTAAGTAAGACTGCCATGCTTTGACTGTTTATCCTCTCCAAACTCATGTGGAAATTTAACTGCCATTGTAGCAGTAATAAGAAGTGAGACTTTTAAGGGGTGATTAGGCCATGATATGACACAGCAAGAAGGACCTTGCCAGATACTGGCCCCTCACATCTTAGATTTCTCAGCCTCTAGAATCGTGACCCAATACTTTTCAGTTCATTGTAAATTACCCAGTCTTAGGTATGTAGCTATAGCAGCAAAAATAGACTAAAGCAAAGACATATAAAAATTAATAAATTCTAGCATTATAGATATGTTTTATTTTATTTTTAAAAACTTCCATTTAACACACCTAGTTCAAATTATCTGCATATAATTATTTATGGTAATCTGAATCCGTGAAAATGACAAATCAACTCTTGTATTCACTATATCCTAGAATCACAATTCTCTCAAACACACACTATTTCCCTCTATTTTCAGTGTCTTAACAATGGATATTGGTAGGTTGAATTTTCTGATAACTAGAAAGAAACTACATGGTCTTTTCTGGTACACCAGCATGTATATCCAAGTGAAGGTTAAGGTTAACTTAATTTCTCACTTCAGTTGAAAATCAATTCTTCTACCCTTTTGTCATAATCCTATCAACTACATAGAGAAGCTGTTCTATTTGAGAGTTATATTTGAATTTGCACAGGGAATTAAATTTTAGCTTTCAGAAACTGGAAGATTTTATAGGATGACAGGACCTTTTTGTCTGTATTTACTGTAATAAGTAGTGACCCTGGAATACTAAAGGGGTTTTCATAAGGGGCCTTTGGTAAGAATAAAGGGCAGTTGGAGGAGCAATTCCAGAGTACATGGTCTTTCTGCTGCTGGGAGATGGTGTACAAAAGACACTGCTAAACTCTCAGAGACAGAAACAACTGTTATTTTAAGAAAATAATTAAAATGTATGTATTGGCAATAAAATAATCATTTAAATATCTATAGTAGTTTTTCTTAAGCTGTCAGAGATTTTTCCAATGAAGACTAAATTCTTTATTAAGTTATAAAATATTTTGCATACAAGTACATTATGAGAAAATGACCTTACCATTTTCCTGAGTTAGCATTTTAAATTAGTTTATTTGCTAAAATTCAATTAATTAAGAAAGTTAATTGGGAACAGGTGTGGTGGCTCAAACTTGTAATCCCAGCACTTTGGGAAGCTAAGGCCAGTGGATCACGAGGTCAGAAGTTTGAGACCAGCCTAGCCAACATAGTGAAACCCGTCTCTACTAAAAATACAAAAAATATTAGCAGGTCGTTGAGGCGAGGGCCTGTAATTCCAGCTACCTGGGAGGCTGAGACAGGACAATTGCTTGAACTGGGGAGGGCAGAGGTTGCAGTGAGCTGAGGTCACCCCACAACACTCCAGCCTGAGTGACTGTGAGAGACTCCATCTCAAAAAAAAAAAAAAAAAAAAAAGGCAAATGTCAATTGGTTGGCAAGGAACCTTTATAGAATTCAATTAGATGAAAAGACAAGATTCTCCTTTGTTTATCTTGGCTCGAATTCTGGAATTTTCTTCCAAGTTCGGTGAGCAGAGCATGGTAGATGGGGACACAGGGAGGTAAGAACGAATGGGCATGGGTAAGAAATCATAAACGTAGCCTGAGCCTAGACTCCATGATCAATGTTGCCTTTGATTTTGGAAGTGCTGTAGAGGCTGCTCAGCTAATTGTTTACAAATTCTTCTCATAACTTGTTGAGTTTTGTGCTTTTCTTTATTCATACATATTACTATATTTGTAACCTTCCCATTCGACTGAGAAACCCTTTCTCTCAAAAGTGCCCTTCTGGATGATGGTGCCCTTTTTCTTCCCTTCTGCTTTTACTTACCTGAGGGCCTTTTTTTGCTGCTAGTTTTGCCCTTTTCCTTACTCTTGAAATTATCACTATTAGAAATTTAAAGAGTGTCTTATGGTTAGGAAACTTTCATTATTTCAGTCCAGAATAGAACATAAATACATTTTCTTTCAAATGCTAACAGTTTTCTAGGTTATGTTGCCAAACAAAGGCACTGATCTCCATATATTGCCTTAGAGTAGCTGATCAAAATCAGTCTTCAAAAGTCAACGTCTTATCTTCATTCCAAAAATCCAAGTTATGAGGGCTCCCTCACAATATTTTTATGATTGCTTTCATCAGTTCAAGGTGCTATAACAAAATCTCATACCGTGGGTGGCTTGTTAATGAAATAACAAGACATTGATGTGTTATAGTTTGGGCGGTTGGAAAATTCAGGATGAAGGCAAGGGCAGATCAGAGTCTGGTGAGAGTCAATTTCCTGATTCATAGACAGCTTTTTGGTTTTCTTCACAGTAGGTTTATAAGTAAAGGCAGATTTATCTGAACAAATCATAGAACTTAAAATTTGCTTAAAGCAATGCTTTATTAATATTATCAATGAGTCGAGTATATTAAAGAGCTTTTAGATCATTAAATATCACAGGCTTTAAGATAAAAGCTTAATTTCTTATTTTAAATACCTGTTGACAGTTTCAGTATTTATCAAATTCCTAGCAATCCTAATTTCTATATATTGCACACTTCAAATGATTTCTGTCTCATTTCTTATTTTCTCTCTTATTCCAAAGAGAGAATACTCAGGGACTGTTTTCTGTATTATTATTTCACCTTTCAGACATTTTCATGCCAGTCATCCTAAACCTATTTCATATAATTTAATACTCTGTAATGTTAGTCTATTTTCAGATCTAATATTCATATTCTTAACTACTTTTGACTGTAGACTGTGCCTCTGTACATGCGTGAGTGTGCTGAGCCAGTAGGTGCCTCTATTGCAAGGGTGTGTGTGGCCAAAAGAGACTGTAGTATGGTAATCTTCGTGTGGCTCCATCATCCTACTCTATTACCCTGCTTTTGACTGTATCTGTGCTGACTGAAACAATTTCATTTTCCTGTGCTGTATTGCTTGAAATGCTTCATCCTATCCCTTAGAGGGAAGATTTGTTTTTGGGTCATATCCTCTTCCTAACCCCACCAAATTTTCTTTAATATCCCTCTTATTCAGTTCACCACATAGTGACTATTTAGATAACCTCTGTCACACATTCTTTCTAAAGTGTTTATATTAAAATGTAAAAAAAAAAATCTTTCAATGGGCAATTTGAAGAAGAAAGAAAATTATAAAGATGGGAATTAAATTTACCTTCATTTGAAAATTTCCACTCCTTTTATTTTAGTGATTTATTGTGTGTGTGTGAGAGAGAGAGCAAGATAGTTGCATATGTATGTTGAAATCTGTGTGTGTGTGTATGGAGGAAAAGTTTTGTTTATAATAGAAGCAGTTATAAGTTTTAAAATAGTTTATATTCAAACCTATAAGCACATGTGTGAACATATGAACAACCTACCCATAAATATATTTTATAATTACTTAATCATTTGTAATGTTAATATCTCTTCATATAAGTAGTTTTAAAAAAATAATTTTGTAGTAATAGCATCATATTCTATCATAGAAATAGAACATATTATTAACGTTACAGGACTCACAGTTCTTATGCCCACTGAACAGTAACATATGAATACACCAAAACCACAGGGTTTGAAGCAGAGAAAGAGTTTAAAGATGGTGGCCCAGTGGAGAGATGGGAGAAAACCCTCAAATCAATCTCCTCTAGGAGTTCTGGGCTAGGTTTGGTTTCTTATTTTAAATTTATTTTTTAAATTTATTTATTATACTTTAAGTTCTGAGGTACATATGCAGAATGTGCAGGTTTGTTACATAGGTATACACATGCCATGATGGTTTGCTTCGTCCATCACCCCATCATCTACATGAGCTAGGGTTTTTAAGGGGATTGTGGAAGATGAAGAGCCAGGAAGTACGGTTGTTGACTGGTCCATGTACCAAGAATAAAATCATCAGGATGTGGAAACTGTATAATTTGGTGAGTCAGCTCCTCCTGGGATCCGATCCTTCAGACCAGTTAGTGTCAGTGGTTTCACAGGAAACAATACCTTAAATGGAAAAATCATTTCACAGTGTTTAAGTTGTTATCCCTAGAGTAGTAAAAGAAAGCCATAATCTTATGATAGTAATTCCAGGGCAATAGGCAAATATCCATGAGGAAGTGGGTCAGAGAGCAAGCTGACCTAATGATTAATGATCAGTGTACTGCAAGCTTGGTTTATTTTTACTTCTCCTCCTCCGTGGTTCCATGATGAATTTTACAGAGTTTTAGGGATAGTTTCATCAACTGTTTCATGTTGTTTATAATTCATACTACTTACTGTTTGTAATATAAATTTCTTATAATAAGAAGTTCAAGTGTCATATCAAGATTGGAATAACTGCATCAAAAGTTATACCCATTAATAAATCTATGCTCTTCCTAAGCTTGACAAATTCCTTTTCAGAAAGCTGTATAATTTGATATTTTTTGCAGTAGTATATAACTTTGTCTTTAATCATCTTTAATGATAAAACTCACATGTATCTGGATATATGCATATAAACAGGTACATGCAAACATACAGAGATAGAGGGGAGAGGCTTGGTAGCTAAATGGCTTTAAAATTGTTTTCTTAGTTATTATTATTGAAATGGAATATCACCTATACTTTTAATTTCTATACTTTTCTAGATGAGGCTTTTCAGCATTTCCAATGTTTTATTATATATGTTGTTGTCAAATACATCAACTTTTACTAAAAATTCTTCCCAAACCGAAAATTATTCATTTTTTATAGCTCCATTGTTGTGATTTTAGTTTCCTCATTTAACTCTTCAATCTTTCTGTAATTCATCATGGTACATATACAGTAAGGATCAAATTTGATTTCTTAAAAGAAACCAGTTTGCTTATTGGAAAAAGCTCTAAACTGTTCCCATTGGTTTATAAAGATCCCTTATAAAGTGCACATGAACGCATGAACACATTCAGTCCCACATACATGCATTCATTCACATCTACAGTAGGGTCTCTTCTAAGATTATCTATTTGTTGCCTATTTTGTGGGTTTTATATGAATTTTTAAAAACTATATAATATGTAAGGCCTTAGATTTATGGTCCTTCTAAATAAATTATTAGGCTATTTTTCATGTTTATTCTTTCAGATAAAATTTAAAAGCATTACTTCAAGTTAAAAATAGTTGTTATTTTCTTTAAGCTTGTACAAATCTTATAAATTAGCTTTCAAAGAATTGACATTTATGGAATAATTACTCTTCCCATGTAGGAATAAAGCTCAGAGGAATTACATAACCAACTAAGGAATGTAATAATTGGAAGAGTTTTTCATCTTATGGGACATAGAGGAAATAAATATTACTTCTGTCCCAAATTCAAAATAAAAATGATTGAATCATTTGTTTCACTTCTTTGACTTGCACCCTAAGTTAGTTATCAGCCAGTTTTCTTTTTCTGTGGACTCAGGCTGTGTCAGAGGCAAAGAAAGCTTGTAAAGCTCCAGGATGGATACTTGTCTTCGCAAAACTGTTTTTTTGTTATAATTCCATTAAATATAATAAGACAAAATATTTGTTCTATTGGTCACATTCTATTGTAAAAATTGTGCCTTCCTCTTTTCTAATACTGACCGCTGTAGCTAAAACAGAAAATACATCACAGTATTTATTGATTGGCTTTGATAAAATGAGTTTTAGTATATTAAAATTTTAAACCTTAGCTTTAGAACTGTGGAAAAAATGTTGAATAAGAGTTTTCAAGAACATCAATGGGACAATTTGGTGGATGAGGATGTGAAATAACTTATTTTGCTGGATTGAGTGCTTTTGTAGACTCTATGAGGAGGTCAGAGGAGATGCACTCTCCTGTTTCTATATGCCAGAGGTATGTACTGGACCCCTTCCATTTTCTTAGGTACTATGCCAGCCAGGACTGGGATCCCCACTTATGAAGCTAATTTGTTATATTATCCCTCCAAAATCAGGGAATGCACAGTTTCAGGGCTCAGGGTTCACATGCCCTACTAAAACCTAAGTGAATTGCACTGAATGTACTGCCAACAATTTGGAATTTAATGAATAAAATAAATGAGTACAGAAACATGGAAATGTGATGTATTTATCTGCTGAAAGAGAGGACATGAGAAAGTATTTATGAATTATATGTTCACATAGATAGGAAGGTGGATAGGTTTGTATTACTTATCATGTCGAGTAAAATGCAATAGAAAAATCAAGGTCCAGTGCAGTGGCTTTTCCCTATAATCCCAGCACTTTGGGAGGCCGAGGTGGGCAGATCACTTGAGGTCAGGAGTTTGAGACCAGCTGGTCCAACATGGTGAAAACCGTCTCTACTAAGAAAACAAAAATTATCCAGACATGGTGGCAGGAGCCAATAATCCCAGCTACTCGGAAGGCTGGGGCAGTAGAATCGCTTGAACCAGGGAGGTGAGGGTTTCAGTGAGCCAAGATCACGCCACTGCATTCCAGCCTGGGGAAGAAGAGCCGAGCCAGACTCTGCCTCAAGGGGCGCGGGGAGAAAATGTAAAGAAAATGAAGAAAAGCAAGTACCTTTGTCTTTTAACCAACTGTGATTGGTTGCTCAGAATTGGCCTCATTATATGAACCAGAAATATATAAGCGCTAGTCATTTAGCAGTTAACAGGTAAGTTCCTGCTTACATTCTATGGTGTGGATGAGTTCTTATGGTTTAATTTTTTAGTGTATGTTAAAATCTGTCTCATTATAAGAAAGAGACAACTAAATTAAATGCTACCACAGAAAAAATATATATGCTGTAACACTTGAGTTAGGCAAATAATGCTAATTACAGGGATTTAAGTAGAGTGCTTATCAACTGTTTCTAATCATCACGCAATAAATAATGACTTTTTATATCAGCAAACAAGTCAAAAATTTTTAGTAGGTTTGGATAAGTTGACATTTGTAATTTTTCTCCCTGATTTATCTTTTAATATAAAAATTCTGGAAGCAATGGATTCAAACCAAAAATACCTTTGTTTCAAAAGTTTAATGGAAGTCAGCTAAAATACATCTACCATTTAATAAAAATAAATGATTGAGATTTGTGTTTCTAGGGTTTATACCAAGAGACTTGTACACAGATCACTCAGGATTTCAATTACATCTATACACTGTTTATTAACATAGTATTTTTAAATACTAATATTTTTGAGGCTTATATATTATGGTCTTACATGGAATTTAATCTTGGAATCTTAACTTTTGCTTAAAGATTTTAATTACAAAGCAGAAATATTTTCTACAACATTATCAAGAATTTATTCTTGTATAAACTCTATGATTTGACAGCACCCTTGGCAATAATACATTTGTAATTGTAAATATTATCACAATACTACTAAATGTTGGTGTGTGTGGGGAAATAGAAATATTTTGAAGAAAATAGACATATATATATATATATATATATATATATATATGACTCTTGAAAGAATACAATTTAGTCATAATCTACCTGATAAAGAAATGGAAATTCAAGTAACCTCAGTCTCTTTTGTAAATTTGAAATAGTTACACATAATGCTGATTCAATTGTTATTCTTTATGCAACATAGTCATGTTATTGCATGTCATATTCAATTATAACAGTATGAAATTTGTAATTAGTGTGAACCCATCATTAACAAAACCAATAATACATGTTTGCATTTCTGTGAGTTTGTAAATCTCTAGTCTCTGTTAAAAAAGACTTATGGAAATATCTGAAAAGCTTTGTAGACTGAATTTATAACAAGCTTACAAACAGTTTGTTTGTTGAGATTCATGACTGAACAAATAGGCATTTGCCAGATAACATTTGAGGCAGACCTTAAAAATTTGATAAAAAGTTTCCAAAACAATATGGGGCAGGGGATAAAAAGCTTCTTGGGCATCAGAAACCTCATGAACCAGATGTTGAAGCGGGAAAGAATTCATTGAAAATTGACTAATACATCTTAGCTATACTAATGAAAAATTGATATATTAGAAGCCATTAGACTGAGGACAGACCAATAACATAGAATTTGTCATTTACTTGGAAAAAAATTGAACCCACAGGATTTTGTACCCTTAGACAATTAACCTATGTGTATTTAATACATATATACCGTCCACATACCCTCATCTCCAAAAATGAAAAGAGGTGTTAAAACATAAAGACTATAACAGTTCTTATTCACTTTTTTTACAGTTAACTATTTCACTTAGATTTTATGGCACTCTGTATTCATACGCTAGTATAGAAGTCATTCAAAAAATGTTGATTGAGATATAATTCATATATCATACTATTTACTCAATTAAAGTGTACAGTACATAATTTTTAGCATGTTCAGAGTTGTGTAACATCAATACAATCAATTTTAGAACATCTTAATCACTCAAAACAAAAAAAAACACTTCAGATCCACTAGCAGTAATTCCTCATTTCCTACACCCTATATTCTCCCCCTACCCAATCTCCCCTGGCAATTATTTGTTTCTATATATTGTTAAATGTCCAGAATAGAAATAATTTTATATGTTGCTGAAAACTTTGGTATCAACTACAGTACTTAAAATGAATACTAATAACCTCATGTATTATCTTTGAAGAAATTGCTGCTGTGAAATGAATATGAACAAAATTCATCTTGCCTTTGGATTTTCCTTGCTGTCTTTGCTTATTTTTATGTACTTTTCATGTGCAATATTGAGATGGCTATGTGAAGGTGAGCTAGGTTATGACTAAACAGAATAGAATAGGTAACTCACAGATACTGGCAAGTATAATAAAATGTTTAGTTACTTCTTGAGGTTGTCTTTTTCAAAAAATATTTTAAGTAAATGAAGTTACAGATAGTATCAAGTTATAATTCATATTTTCTGCCTCTTAGAGGCCTTATAGAGAATTTTGAGAAATGTCTGGTTAAATCTTTGCTCCTGTTTAGGCCCATTTTTAACTGTATCCCTTGCCCTCAATCAACTGTCAGGCATTGATCTATTTTCAAAGTTACAAACACCTAAACAGCAATCTTGTCACTGGAAGACCTGAATTCTTTGAATTCCAGTATTTAAAGGCAATGTTTCCTCCAATTCCTAATAGAGAATGTGTTAGGCAGACATCTCCTGAGACTTGCTCAGAATGCAATCAAGCATGTCTTGATTTGTGTAGGCAAATCTCTGCAATTGCCATATTTCTTTTAGAATAAGAGAATGTGCCCCAGATGAATAGACACATTAGGATTTGCCCTTATTTGGAGTTTGTCTTTCTCATGTTTAAACATGATGCTATTTATACATTATTTTTTTTTTGTAGAAGAATAAATACAACATTAAGTATTTATTTCCATTTTAAATTAAAATCTTGCTTTCAAGCTTGATAAGAGCATGTGAGATATCTTCTCAGCAAAACATTTTATATAGAGCTGTTCAGAAATTATTTGAATATTAAATGTATTCTTTTGCATATATAGAAAATGTATGCGTGTGTGTGTGTGTGTGTGTGTGTGTGTGTTTCACATTGGTTTGGAGTACACATTGAATGGAAAGTGTTTAAAAGTACCCCAAAATTTAAAAGTCAATAGCTACATGATCAAGGGCCCCAGTATAAGGGGATTTTAAGTTATTTTTTGTATTAAATATAATTAATCATGAATGTAATAAGCTATGTCAACAATTTCACACATTTATGGCTAGCTCATATAATCAGATCTATTGACTTACATTTACCTCTGCAGGTAAGAAAAATGGATGCAGAAAACCAGACAGATGTTAAAACTCTCCATCCCTCTGTGAGATGATATTACTTCCACAAAGTTTAGAAAGCAAAATTAACCTTATTGTTTTGGAAAACCTAAATATATTCACAAATCTTTAAAGAGTAATACTTAAATTCATGGTCTAAGAAAATTTTAAGAACTTAAACATGCACTTAAAAACGAAGGTCCCAAGCTATGTTAAAAATTGCTCCTAATGTTATTCTGCTTTAGGCTTCACTTAAAAAAATTTGCAAGAGGGAAATAAATGCTTTTTTATATGATGTAATATGTGCTTAAGGGTATATGATTTTAATATGTATTTTTTCATAGTGACATACACTTTTGATAGTTTAAAAAAAATCAAAATAGAGAATCCCTTTGCTTTGATATGTCTTAGGAAATGAGTAAATGTGATGAGTGTGTGATAAATGTCCCTGAAGACACAGAGTTTATATATACTGTAGAAATTATGATTTAAAAACCAATGTGGGCAACAGTCTGTAGAATGTCCAAGTTTCATTTCAAATTGGTTACTATTTTTCTCAGAAAGCAAGTGATACAGTATTTGCCTCTTAGAAAAATTAAATTACCAACCAGTGATTATAGTTCTCTGAATCTAATATTCTCAGTGGATTTGTATCAACTATCTTGGGTATATGAGGTATAGTAATATAGCTACATTATAAAATAAAGAATATTAAGCTCTGATAGACTGTATCTTAAAACCGTCTAGTATCATTCTATAAAGCCACTTTAAAATTTTTTCTTCCCAACAGTTTTGTCAAGCAAATTCTATTAATCAAACATACAGTTCTTCAAAGCACAGGAAGTTTAAAATACAGGCTCGAGATCATAATGACATAAATAAAGGTAGAAATAAAATCTGTAGGCCTGATAACTGTACAGATCCACCTTGTTATATAGAGTCTTCTTTTGCTAAGTTCTATAGAAAAGCAATATATATGGAATGTGCTAATCTTTAGAAGATTTTAAACATCCCGCATCCCCACTATCCCATGTGCTTTAATATTGTTTGAAACTTTAATTCAGTATGCCATGGTGTGTACTAAATTGTGGATTACTTATTAAAATATGTATTTGAAAATCTGGATATAACATGGAAATTCAATTATTTTATAATGAGATTTTAGAAAGAGTGATACATGAGAATCTAGATTATAGAATAAAAAATACTGAGACATAATTATTCTATTCACAGTTACATGAACAATAAGAAACACCTTACCATTTGAGACTTCATAAACAATAAAATATATTGCATCAAAAATTTCAAAAGTATAATATAGCTAAGGAAGAACTAGTGTCTTCTGGAAAATAGACAATAATCATAATTAGACCTTATAAAATGTTGATTTGGGAAAGTATTAGAATATTTAGAAAGCTAAATTCTTCTAAATTCCAATGTTTGTGAGATCAGAAGATCCCCTTTTTCTCTACTTACATCAGTAAAGTTTAAATACTGTTTTTAGAAAATATATGCTCTCCCATCAATACGAAGGTAAGAATACTGTAGAATGTCATTTTAAATACTTGGATGATGAAAATTTCAATCATGCCAAGGGATTTTATCATCATTATTTCCTGCCATCATTCTCAGCAAACTGACACAAGAACAGAAAATCAAACACCGCATGTTCTCACTCATAGGCGGGTGTTGAACAATGAGAACACATGGACACAGAGAGGAGAGCATTACACACTGGGGTCCCTTGGGAGTGACTAGGGGAGGGATAGTTGGAGGGAGGGTGGGGAGGGCTAACGTGGGGAGAAATTTCAGGTATAGATGATGGGGGAATTGAGGCAGCAAACCATCGTGCCATGAATGTACCTAGGCAACAATCTTGCCTCATCTTCACATGTACCCCAGAATCTATAGTGCAATAAAAAATAAATAGCAAAAAAACTATTCAATTTATTTATATTGTATATAATAAAATTAAAATACATTTATGTATAGGATTGTCTGAAAACAAATATTCAACCAAGAAAAAAAATCTAGCAACAAAATGTTCAAAGGCATATTTTATTGCTGTTGAGGCATATGCCTTAGCTCTTTTTTGTCTTAAGAAATAGAGATTGCATGATAAAAATTATTTGTTTCCTAAAGCCTTTGTCAATATATTTGGGACTATAAATGAACTTTCATTTCAAATGAATATTTTGGTTTCTTATTTTAAGTAGTGTATACTTGCAAAAGATTCCAGCATCAAAAGGTGACTCCTGGGGCAAAGGTTTGAAGGAGATATAAGTGGTTTTCCCAATCATGTAGTAAGTGGAAAAATCCCATATAAATTTGAGTTAATATGCTCAGCTCTAAATTCCATTTAGAAGGTAAGAAATATTTTATTATGTATCCCCCCAAAAAAAGAAATATTTTATTATGTATCAACAAAGATGATTATTTTTATAGTGCTTTTATCTTTTAAAGAGAAATACATGGGCTGGGCGTGGTGGCTCATGCCTGTAATCCTAGCACTTTGGGAGGCCGAGGTGGGTGGATCACCTGATGTCAAGAGTTCAAGACTAGCCTGGCCATATTTAAAAAAAAAAAAAAGAGAGAGAGAGAGAGAAATACATAAGAAAATGGGTATAAAAATATAAAACCAATAATTTATAGATCCCTAATTTTATTAATATGATATTTCATGGTAATAATACAAGCAGGAAACATTTTAAAACAACTGTAAGTGCCAAATACTTTGTAAGAAATCTTTCATTTCAAGTTTACAAGAGCTTTGCATAGAGAGCTGTCTTCCTCATAAACTAGAAGGCATGAATAACTGGATTCAAACACAAATCAGTTTAATCTAAAATGCATACCCTCAAGCAGTGTGTGATAATTTCTCCATTTATTTTATTTAACAATTAAACCACTTTTAATCCATTTCCAAATTTTAGTTTGCATTCAATACTGTTAAGAACCTTTCTTTCAAAGAAGACTTTCTTTCTTATTACAAAAGTAGCATATGCTAATTGCAAGGTATATAAAAAGTAAAAAGTAAATCAGAGAGAATGTATAAAATTCCTTGCAGTCATATTACCCCAAAATGCATTCACTCATTAACTACACATTCCTTGGGTTTTTTTTCATATGTTCGATATGTATAGGTCCACATTACTTTGCCCCAGTTAACTGTTAGACTCCTTGCATCTTAGAGCTTCCGGCCTAAACAGTGAAAGTGAGTAAGATCAAATGGTACCTATTATTACATAGAAAGTGATAATGTTAACCATAAACTTATTTATTTATTTATGTGTTTATTTATTTAAGATGTTGTCTCCCTCGGTTTCACAGCCTAGAGTGCAGTGGTTTGATCTGGGCTCACAGCAATTTCTGCCTCCTGCATTCCAGTGATTCTCCTGTCTCAGCCTCTGCAGTAGCTGCAATTACAGGCACTCACCACCATGCCTGGCTAATTTTGTGTTGTTAGTAGAGATGGAGTTTCACCATGTTGGCCAGGCTGGTCTCAAACTCCTGACTTCAAGTTATCTGCCCACCTCAGCCTCCCAAAGTCCTGGGATTACAGGCATGAGCCACCATGCCTGTCCCCTTAACCCTAAACTTTATAACTTTATTTTTTGTGAAAACATAATATATATAATTGACCATGTTGTCAGTGTTCACAACATTATTGATAATACCTCTGAGGTATTCCAGTAAATATTTGTAACAGTTATTTAACACTTAGTTTCCCTAATTTGTCACCATTTGTATAATACTTAAAGAAACATAATTCAGACATTAAAAATACATTTTTGTTGTATAAGTCAAGATGTAACCATATTGATTATATTTGGTATTCTTTAAAACAGTGTTTTTTGCCTAAATTTTATCTAATCTGTCCATTTGCCATGGTGATACTTATGCCTAAGACAATATATTCTTTCTTCACTGAATCAACCATAGTTTGAGAGCTCTATAGAAATATAGATTCTGATGTAAAACTTAATAGATATACCTCACATTCATTTTCAATGCAACCTGGATTTCTTTTTTGTGTGAAAATCATAGTTAACATTTTATTGCATTGCTTACTCTAGTATTAGCTACAGAAAGACAAAATTTATATTTGTCTGTTTTTGGCATAAATCAGGCATTTAATATATATTTGAATAGCAGACAAATTCAAATGTTTTTAAATTTCTTTATTACTGTTTAGTAAAGTTTTATTTATTTATTTTAGATGGAGTTTTAGGTTTTACTCTTGTTGCACAGGCTAGAGTGCAATGGCATGATCTCTGCTCACTGCAATCTCTGCCTTCTAGGTTCGGGGATTCCCCTGCGTCAGCCTCAGGCGCAGCTGGGATTACAGGCCCCCACTGCCAAGTCCAGCTATTTTTTTTTTTTTTTTTTTTTTTTTAATTTTAGTAGAGACAAGGTTTCACCATATTGACCAGGCTGGTCTCGAACTCCTGAACTCAAGTGATCCATCCACCTTGGCCTCCCAAAGTGTTGCGATGACACTCCTAAACTCTGGCATCTGGCCAAAATTTAGTAAAGTTTTATTGTACTTAATTTTGTTTCTTTCAAACTTGAGTCCGTAGACCTATTCTTATTTACATGATTGAATCTTTTAAAGAGTCCTCTTCTCATTTTAATCCTTCTAGTAAATTAAGTGTGTTATCTATAACATAATTTTTATGCAGCCAATACAAAAATTACTTAAAAAATAAGCAACCTCTTGGCTGGGCGTAGTGGCTCATGCCTGTAATCCTAGCACTTTGGGAGGCCATGGCGGTGGATCATCTGAGGTCTGGAATTTCAGACCAGCGTGGCCAACATGGAGAACCCCAGTCTCTACTAAAATACAAAAATCTGCTGGGTGTGGTGGCACAGTCCTGTAATCCCAGGTGCTCAGGAGGCTTAGGCAGCAGAACCCCTTGAACCTTGGAGACAGAGGTTGCATTGAACCAAGATCAAGCCACTGCACTCCACTCTGGGCGACAGAGCGAGACTCCTTCTGAAAACAAAACAAAACAACCAACGAAAAAAAAGGAAGCAACTTATTTTTTCTTTTCATAAGGAATTATATGATAATTTCTCTGTAGGAAGACAAATGCCTCAATATTTATATTTTTAAAATGAAAACCACCAAAAAATTTTAAAATAAGATCGCTAAGCATATATAATGATTTTTCAATGATTTTCAGTATACTGAGAAAACATCTCATCAAACCAGACCGTGATACCACTATTGTAATGTGAAAACTTTTTGGGACAGAATTATTCATTCACAGAAACTGTTGTGCAAATTATTTATTCCTTTGCCACAGAGAAATCAAAAGATGTGTTTTCCCCTGTGCTAATAGTATGATACGATTGTCACAAACGAACAGCCCTCAATAGAAAAATGGCCCTACTATCTAGTTACTGTCAGAAATAGCAGATTGACATTAACTCTTTGAAATTAAAACCACAACCTTTCGCTCACTATCCTCTGCTATTTAATTGGCATCTGTCCAACATCTCCATGAATGGGTCAAATTATTTATTTACTTAGAAATACATTGTGTGGTATTTATTCTGGCACCTTTAGAGTAAGTTGAACTGCAGAAAATTAGATGTTTTTTAGGTAAACTATAGTGTTTTTAATAATGAATATGATGCTATATTAGTTACATTTGTTTAGAACTATTTTATTTATTTTTTTTTTATTTTTGAAACAGAGTCTTCCTCTGTCTCCCAGGCTGGAGTGCAATGGCACAACCTTGGCCCACTGCGACCTCCACCTCCCGGGTTTAAGCGATACTCCTGCCTCAACCTCCTAAGTAACTGGGATTACAGGCGCCTGCCACCTATGCCCAGCTAATTTTTGTATTTTTAGTAGAGATGGGGTTTCACCATTTTCGCCAGGTTGGTCTCAAACTCCCATCCTCAGGTGATCCGTTTGTCTCCATCTCCCAAAGTGCTGGGATTACAAACTCGGCCACTGCACTGGCCTGTTTTTAACATTTTTGAAATAAAATTCTTCATGCCCTTTCTCTGCAGTGCTGAACTCTGGAGCTTTTTATATTCGTTTGTCCTTATGTTGGACAAAGCTGACCCAGATGTACTTTCAGAGGAAAACAGTTCTTGGCTCAGACAGCTCTCACTAAGCCCATTTACCTGAATAATTTGGTTGTTAGAGTCTTAGTTAAGTTTCTATATAGAACACAGTTGAACTTTAATACCATGTCAGCTTGGTGGACCACAAAATATATAAACCTGTTTTGTTTGATAAACAATAATCAGCACTATACTCAAGTATCAACAGCCTGGAGCTTTTTTCAGTTAACTCATTTCTTTAGATCATGACAATTCTTTAACTAAAGCAAGCCAAAGAACAATGGAGCAGTAACCTTAGGTGACAAGATTTGGTCCCTGAAACAACTGTTTTCATTTTTAATTGAATTTTGTAAATGTACATGAGGCATTTTTTAAAAAGTTAATTTTTTCTAAAGTCAGTAACCTGAAGTTACTCACAAATGTTATCTTTCAAACAGAATTATGTCATTATATATGGTATCTGTTGAATAGTTTGCTTATTTCTCTATAGACATGTTAGGTGACTTACACACTAGAAATCTGGACTTCAATATCCACTATAGGGTCATAAATAATAAACTGGCTGATATCATTGAAATGGACCAAGTTTTAATTTAATTCTATTCAATTGAAAGAATCATTGTTCTTCATATGTGTTATATCTTTAAAACTTCTTGTTAATTATTACAGCATGATAAACTGACGTGTTATTCTTAGGAATGGAATAATGCATTTTTTTAATGCATGTATCCAGTAAAAAGATATTTTCACATTTAAAATGCTGTATATACACTAATTACTCCTTATGATTTTCCACTGAAAGAAGCAAGTATTATAATTCTTATTTTAGAGATGACACACAGAAAGGCTTAACTTACTGGCTTACTGAAACATAATGTAGAGACTTTGCTGAGGTTAATCATCTATCTATACTTTGTTCTTATTTGCTCCTCAGCACCCCCCATCAGTAGCTGCTCTCAACCATAGATTAAAAATTAAACAATTATATATGTATGGTAGCATTTTTTCCTCATTTTAACCAAAATTTAATAATATAAATATGAATAACTTACCTAATCAATGAAATATGATTTCAGATAAAACAATTAGCGTAGGGCAAACTCATGGTGTGATGTAGACTCTGAAGAAGCTGTTGAATATATACATTACATCCTGTACCAAACTTCTTTTTGTGTTTCTAAAATCTGATAGTTTGAATTTACACTGCAAAAAGACTATATGATTATAGCTGCTATTGCACGATAAACTTAAATTTTAAACTAACAATAGATACCTTTTACTTTCTTGTACAATTTATAGAAATTAAATAAAACTAAAGTTAAATGCATTATCCTAATAAATTAGTCTTACATTACTGTGCCATTAAGTTATTATTTTTATACTAAAGTTGCAAAGCATTGCCTACTGTCAAAAAAAATTAGGTTACCGGGGGATGAATATTCTCTAATGGTAAGATCACCAGATTGCAGTCATGGGTGAGGCCCAGTTTCTATTCTTGGAACCATCTGATAATGCCAAGTCTAAGCTTCTGCAAATCATTCTAACCTTCTTCTCTTTTGTTTGTTTAATTGTAAAAAAGAGAGTTTAGTTCAATACATACTTTTGATCACTCACTAGCAAAGTAATATGAAAGCAATTTAGGGACATAAAAACATATAACAAAGAAAAATCTCCATTAAGAGATGGCATGCTTAATGGCAACAACATTATAAAAATCATTATTCTAATAAAATGCATATGATTTCTAGAATTTAAATAGTAGTAATTACTTTCAGGTGGTGAGGTCACATATAATTTACCTAAACGCTTCCTCCTTTAATAAGGTGACAACATGAGCCAAGACTCAGAACCTGACAAGTGTAAGATGTGCAAGAATGGTGGTGATATGTGGAGTAAAGAAAAGTTATTCAGGAGCTAGTGAGAGTCTTCGAAGGCCAGGCTAGTAAGTTTGAATTGTTTTCTCTAAGCAATGGGTAGACATTGAATGTTTTAATTGGGGGATTTAAGTAATCGTCTGCTCCATGGTTGATGCTGTTGGAAGATGCTGTAAGGCTGTTGCAGTTGGTGGCTTTTTGTATAAGGTGGAAGTGACTTTAACTTGAGAGGCCCAGATTATGCAGATATCATACATATATATATATGTATGTGTGTGTGTGTGTTTGTGTATCTATCTATCTATATATGTATGTTTTTCGGTTTCTGAAATATCTAGTACATATTTTACGTATAAATATTGATAATATGAATATATAGATAAGGATTGACAATTTCAATATAAATGTGGGATGCAGAGAAGACAATTGTTACTTTACCACTTATGTAGAGGCTAAGACTTTTATAAATCAGTTCTAATCTCTTCAAAATAAAGATTTTCATGTGACTATAAATTATAAATATTTCTAACTTCCATCTTGTGTAACAATATGGGATATTTTCTATTTTGCAATTTTTTTGATCCAATATAAGTGTTACTGACTCATTGAATTCAATGTTTCTACTAAAAATTCTCAAAAAAATTTTTTTATTAACTATAATGTCTCTAATATTATTAGTATGTAAAGTCATTATGCTTTTATGAGTGAGTGGCAATTTGATAAATTTCTGGACTCATCTATACAAGTATACATGTATATTTGGCTGTCCACAAATGTAAAACAACTACAGGAAGACATTTTGAAGAGTAAAAACCTTTACTCTATTTAAAGAAAATCCACTGAAGCATGAGAGAATGACACAATTGAACCCTGCAGTAATATGAGCAATTCAAGTTTTAAGCTATAGCTACAGGCAAAATCTGTTCTTAAAATGATTTATTTCCAAATAAAGCCCACACTTATCCATGTATCCATACCTATGTATCTTAGTTGTGCTGCTGTTGGTCAAATTCTTTTTCACAGCTGACTTAGACTGTTCGCTCCTCAGGGTAAAGGCTTTGTCCTTTTGCATTCCACACACTGTTTAGGAGAGCTCTTCGAATCACAGAAAAACAGGAATTTTAAGGGACTGAGGAGGTGATCTGCTCTAATCACACACACACACACACACACACACACACACACACACACACACACACACACACACACACCCCTTTTTGTGATGCTCCTGACTTCTGATTGTCTTGTTTATCCTTGAAAATGCACAGTGGGCTAACTCCATTCCAATATACTCTATCTTATTGTTGGGCAGTTTTGATGATTAGAAAGTTCATCATTAAATTGAGCTGAAAGTTACCTCATTTTAATTCCTAAACATTGACTCTTTGTGTTACTGAGAAACACAGGTGTCTAATCCTTCTTTGACATAATAGGATTTCAAATATTTGAGGAAAGCTGTCATGCCTTGTAAGAAAGCGAAAAATACGTAAGAGTAGGTTACATTGTCAGGTTTGTTGATTGTGTCCATTTGTTTATTTATTCGTTTGCTTTTTAACAAAAAAACCCTCAGAAATATTGAGATTCACTGTTTGTTAGAGAGAATGTTTATTGTTTCCTACTGCATTAATGTGCGGTGACTTCTCCTCATCAGAAAATTATTGCTGAAATTTCTTGTATTTTCGGCTGACTTATATATAGTTTTAATTACACTCTTTTCAAGCATTCAAATTAAAGCATGAGGGTGACCTTTAGGAAAACAAATAGATAAATGAAATTCATCTAATAGTATTTTGCCTTTTAATTACTACTTAATATCATAATTAAAATTTTCTCTAGAAATATATCCACTCTTTTAAGCTTACTAAATTTCAACATTGTCATTATGAGATTTGAAGAAATTTTATGAGATCATTAAAAGGTAATGGAAAGCAAAGGAGAAGATATAAGATTGACTTACTAGAGGATGATGCATCAGTTTCAGGAAGTAGACACAATAGTACATCATTTCTGTCATATGTTTTAGTTTACTGTGTGATTCTGGACACAAGAGATTGTAGTTAAAACTTGATAACAGCAGCAACATCAACAAAACAATAAGCAAACTTAAAAAAATGGGCAAAGGACTTGAATAGACATTTGTTTTGAAGAAGATATACAAATGGCCAATAAGCATGTGAAAATATGACCAATATCTCTAGTCATTAGCAAAATGCAAAACAAAACCACAATGAGACAATACTTCACACTCATTAGTATGGCTACTATAAAAACAATACATAACAAACAAACAAAATCCAGAAAATAGGTGTTTCTGAGGATGCAGAGATTCTGAAAGCATTCCTGATGGGAATGTAAAATGGTACAGCCATTGTGGAAAGTGGTATGGTCATATTTCAAGCAGTTAAACATAAAATTACCATATGATCCAGCAATCACATGTCAGTGTATATACCCCCAAAAAAGTGAAAGCAGGGACTAGCACAGATATTTATATGCTCATTATTCACAATAAACAAAAAGTGGAAGCAACTAGGTGTTCATCATTGGATGGGCGGATAAACAATATGTAGTAAATAAATGCAACAGAACTTTATTCAATTAAAAAGAAATTCTGATGTGCTACAATGCACATGAACCTTGCTGACATTATGCTAAGTGAAATAAACAAAAGACAAGTTGCATAATTCCTCTTGCATGAGGATGACCTTAAGGAAAGCAAATGGATACATGAAATTCAACTAATAGTATTTTGCCTTTTAATTACTACTTAATATCATAATTAAAATTACAGTCAAATTAAGAAAAAAGTTGATTACCAAGGATTGGTGGTAGGAGAGAATAAGGAGTAATTGTTTAGTGAGTTAAGAGTTTCAGTTTGAGGTGATGAAAAATTCTGGAAATAATTGGTAATGACAACAATGTGATGTTTTAATGTCCACAATGCTACAGACTTGTGCACTTTAAATAGTTAAAATGATAAATTTACTACTATGTATATTTTACCACAATACAAAAGAGAGAGAATTGTTTAATGAAATAATGAAGTAATACAAGAAGTGGAGTAACAGGAGTGAAAAAGCCTCTGATTAAAATGTGTATCACATCCAACAACTGTTGCATAGACGATACTACAGTTTATCTGAGTTATGTCCTAATCTTTTGATATATGGAGCATTAGAAGATGGAAATGGTCAAGAGGAGAAATCAATAACATTTAAAGTGTGGTCCAGGCCAATATGCAATCTTGATAGGTCTGTTTAATGGGTTTTGAAAGGTTGCCCTAAGCATTCTAAGAAAGGTTTTGTCTTTACCATGCAATAGGCTGCTGTTACTTTGAAATGGTACATGCACTTCTAACAGCCATACTCTCTCACCAACTCATAAATATTATCTATATATTTATATCTAGCTTTCTTTTGATATTTATGTTTTCTGCTAAACAGTTATTGCCTTTATCCTTAGATTGTATAAACTGAAGCAAAAATAGGTCAATTCTATTAGGAATAATTTAAAAATGATATCTTTGAAATAGTTGCATTGAGATTCTTTTAGATGAATGTCAGAAACCTCACTTTTTTTTTTCTATCAGTAATGTGCAATTTGCTGTGGGGTTTTATAATTTTCTAAAACTGAGGACTTGATTGCTTTGGGGAAACTCAGATGCAGATTTTACCTTGAAGAGTCAAAAAGCATTGCTAAATGATGGATCAAGTGTAATGGGATTAAGGATTTTTTCCATCCTTTTTATATTAATTACCCATCCATAAAGAGGGAAACTAATCACCCTGTCCCTGACTAATGCTCTGTAGGCTTTTGATATCTGTTTGATGAAACTATTACAAAAGATAAAGCTGGAAAAATTATTTTCTACTTTAGATACACACTTAACACTAGAGTTGGCAAGATTTGAGTTTCAGAGACCAAATGAATATGAAGTGATGAAATGCCAGCCCACATTCAGAGAAGCAAAACTTAACAGCTATCTTTGATGTTAAAAATAAGTATGATCTATGTATTTCTAAAACCAAAATCTTAATGCTCATTAATCAGATTCTTCAGGCGTAAAGCTGTGGCCACTTGAACTTTGGCTGAAGATGAACATATACATAGTCAGGAAGTTATGAGCTCACTCTCTATCCATGACAGAAGTCTGTCTTGCTTAGACCTAACAAGTACTAGGAGAGAGAACTAGCGCAAGTCTTTAACATGAGTATTTGTGTGTCTGATGTGACTCGCCTTTATATAAAGACAATCATTTCACTTTTCGGAATTTTTCACCTGTGCACAGCCATCTTCTCTAAAACTCCCTGGGGAGAAAATAATCCAGAAGCAACTCCTAGTATGGGAGAGTAAGTTCTCTGTATATATGAGTGAATGTTCTTCTATATTCAAGATATTTTGTTTTAGTAATTGTTTTTTTTTTCCTCCAGTGGAGAGTCAAAATGGAAATTTATTTAAATATTTTAATGATAGTTTATACCTTTAATTTTATTTCACATTTGAATGTTGGAACCAGAAATAATAAGTTTTAAAAACCCTAAAGATAACAACTGACAGAAATAAAAAGGAACATATAATATCTTAAAATTTTCTACAAGGCATAAAAACAGACATATAGAAAGTTTAAATATAAACGAAAATGATAAAAATAGCTCGAAACACGGTGAATGCCAAAAACCCAAAAATATAGTTAATGGTATAAATGTAAATATTTTAAGCTCTAAAAATAGTGACTGTGATTGGATTGAAAAAATTGTAATATGCTGTTTACAGCAAAATGACCTAAGATAAAATTATATCTGATATAAAAAGTAAAAAGATGATCAGTTTTCTTAGGCACCATGCAATACTGTTGGATGAATAGTGTATTATGCCATATTTAAGAGAAATAGAAAAACCATAGTTGTCACATGAAATTTTAATTTAATATCATTATACTTGATGAATAAATAGACCACAAGAAAATTGTGTAGGGGAGAATAAAGGTAGATAATTCAATTTTTGAATTTAGTAGTATTGTAGCAATATAGAAAGTTTTGTACACTAAACATGAAATATGCTTTCTAGTAAGCTCATGATTTAATATTAGAGATGCAAATAATTTTCTACACTGGTGTTCAGAAACAAATCTGCAATCCTATATGTAGCTTGATGCAATTTGGGATTAGTAACAACACACTTATGTAACATTATGAGTTATAATAAATAAATAGAGAAGTCAGTTTTCTTCCATATATGTGGGTTAAGCATTAAATACAGCAATTTGCCTAATGTGTATTTCAATGGCTCAAATTAAAAGTAGTTGACTAGGGAGCCAAACCAAATATGATCCACAGAATTTTTATTTATTTTATTGAATCTTTATAATTGGTACACATTTTATGTCAAATATAAGAAAAAAAGGATATTTAAACATTTTTAAAAATATATTATTTGGGATAAAACCTCAGAATAATCTTTAGATTAATGATAAATTGTTTGCTGAATTCATTTCTTTACTATATCTTTTTGGAAACATTTAAAACCTATTAATCTCAAAAAGTACACTGTATGTTTTATAAAAAATTATTAATAAATTTAGAAGTTCTGACAGTGGAGGCCCATGTATTACACGCTTTCTTAACTCAGGAGGTATTGAATAAAAACCTGTAGAAATCTGCACTGAGAAATTTATTTTGCTTATGTTTAGAATCAGAAAATTCAAGTGTAATACAGCATCCTTTTAAATAGACTATTACTGAAGCAAGTGAGTTTTAAATACTTGGCAATGCTTTTGAGTATTTATGTGCATCTTATTTGTATGTGTTAAATCATCTTAAGTTATAAATCTGTAAAAGTCCGTGAGTCTACTTAAACTTCACATAACAAAGTTACTTCTGAAACTTCTCTTTTGGTTAACAAAAGCTGCAATTACTTTACTAATACAAAAGAAATATAGCACTTATTTTCTCATTTATGCTTTGAATGCTACACTTGAATGATAAAAATAAAACTTAAAATTATATCTTTGAATGGAAAACATTTTACTTATCTTGACACATCATCAGAATATAGTATACACCTCCATGACTACATAAAATGAAATCAACATGATTGCAATTTTTCTAATAATTTAATCATCATTTCTAAGGTATAAATGAAAATACAATGATGCATTAAGCAGCTAGGCAAGTGTCTGGATGTTTTCTCCATATATTGCTAAGGTATTTGAAAAGCTTACCTGTGTTCCTTTCATTTTCTCCTTATAATTTTCTGAGTGTCTTTCAATTTTTCTAAAACCTGCAGTGAATGAGATGATTAACATTAACATTGCCCCCTCTCTAGATGGTGCTACTAATCAATAGTGAACACAAATCTTTGTGACTGTATTACAATTTTAAAATGTATGCATATGTGTAAAGAATGTGACTTCTTATAAAGTATCTGAGATTTAATACATGCCTCTGATAACAACTGTCTGGCTCTTTAAAGGAGTTTTTGTTTTTTGCTATTTTGTATGTGTCTTCTCTGTATTTGTGATATGTAGCAGGAAATGCTTTCTTAATATGAATGAAAGATCGGTACAAAAATTACAATTTTCTACATTACCTGTTTTTTCTCAATTTTTCTGAATATGCAAATTCAGGAGTCATATTATTAGAGTACTGTTTAATTAAGAGCCATGGAAAATATTCAGGATGGGTAAGTATCTATTTCAAGTTTGTATATTAAAGTCTTTAAAACACAATTTTTGGGTAGACATTTTTCCACACGTGCTTAGACATTGATACCAACTGGCAGAATAACTATGTATAACACATCTGAAACACAACTAAATTTGGTCTGTTATTTTGAATATATAAGCTAAGGCAGCAGCGTTAATGTTTATGTTTACATATCTTTTTCATTTAATAGGATATTAATATGACGAGTTGTATAAGTGAAGCCTCATTTATTTAAGAGGATTACTTTAGTACCTTTTCATATTTATAGTGCCATAAATATTTATTAAGCACATATTATATGCGTAACAATGCTATAGGCACTGGGGATACAGCAGTCTATAAAATGTAGGCCTGGAAATATAGAAAAGTACATAAGAAATGATTTATTGATATTATGTTATAATATATAAAAATTTCTTATTTTACATTGGAATTGGGCATATAGACCATAAATATAATAAATTAGCAAATATATAGTAGATTATATAATATTGTGACTTATTGAGAAGATGACTTTTAATACCTGATGAAATTAGAGAATTAGTAAAGATATTTTTAGGTTAAAAAAGGAGAAAAATTTGGGCACAGTGGCTCATGCCAATAATCCCAGCACTTTCGGAGGCTGAGGTGGGCAGATCACTTGAGGTTCAGGAGTCTGAGACCAGCCTGGGCAATGTGGCAAACCCTATCTGTACTGAAAATTAATAAATTACCAGGACATGGTGGCATGAGCCTGTAATCCCAGCTAATTGGGAGAATGAAGTGGGTGGATGGCTTGAGACCGGGAGGCAGAGATTTCAATGAGCTTTGATGGTGCCACTGGACTCCAGCCTGGGTGAAACAGTGAGACCCTGTCTCAAAAAGAAAACAAAAAGAAAAGGAGAAAAAATGACCATCCTACTTCCTCTCTTGTCCACTTCTAAACATGTAAATGCTGTTTACTCTTAAGTGTTCAGTTTCTGCTATTACTATCTATAATTCACAAAGTTCTACAGAATTATAATGTGCTAATGGAAAACATTCTTCACACGAACAATATCTGTATCAAAATTTAGGAATGGATAAATGAAAGTTGTTCTGTTTAAGAGTAAAGAATAAGAATATAATTAGATTTCTAAAATATGAAACTATGTGTTCTGATGTGAATCCATTTTTTATTTATCATGTAATACTCCTTCAAATGTGATCCACAAGAAAGTTTTGGCTGACGTAGACACATGTCCTTAGGGAATTCTTGCTACTTTTGCTTCCAGGGTATAAGTGATTATTAGCTCCTAACAGAGAATGTGAGAGGAAAAAGAGGGTCTGTGATTCATCTCTGAGAAAGTTCTAAGGAAAGTAATGCACAGTGACTGAACAAAGAAATCCAAAAAATACACTTGAGGAGCTTAAATGAACTCAACGATTTTGAATAGATTAAATTGATTAATAATACGATGAATATTTTATGAGAGCAAAGTAAAACACACATACAAATAAGCATGGCATATACACATACAAGTCAACCTATTTGACATTATGTGACTAGAGGTCTTTTATGTGACTAGAGGTCTTTAAGAAATTTTCCTTAGAAACCCATTCTGTGGTTTTTTAGATTATTGTATTCATTTAATTACTCAATGAAATGCTATTGGAAGGCATCTAAATGGTAGACATTGGGGATGAGTTGAAAAGATAAATTAGATCCATGATCTTCTGGAGGTTATCTTTCATGGAGATGAGAAAAGTAATTACACAATAAAAAGGTAATATTTGTTAGAAAATTGATATGTAGTATGAGATAATGTAACTCTGGAAAGCCTAGTTTAGTCTGAATAGTAAATGAAACTCTTTCTGAGAATCTGCTATGTAAACTGAGAATTGAATATCAAGGTATCACTTCTTGGAAAACCATGGTGGGGAAGTTTCTCTGAAAATAAGGGCACATTCAGTGTAAATGTAGTGCGGGCTCATTGAGGTTTCTACACAAGCAAATTTGCATTTACTTCATTCACTATGTTTTCAAATGTTCATAGAGATATAAAGAATTATATCCACAGAAGAGTTTTTTCTTATTGATTTATTTAACAGTGATTTATCTTATCTTCTGGTTATATATATGTTTCTCTCTATATTATGTACAGTTTTAATGTTTTTAAAAATATAATTTAAAAAATTGCCCTCAATTTACTACATAAGGATTCTATAGGTAATTGTGATGAAGTGATTATAGATCAATATGACTAAGGGAAGAATTGAAAGAAGATATATATTATTTTAATAAGTCATAATTTATATTAAACTATATTTTATATATTAAATCACACATATTTATACATATATATTATGCATATTCAAATATAGATATGTCAATATTCCCAGGACATGATAGTTACATTGCATGTGGTAAATTGAACGTAAACTTAGTGGCAAATCTATGAAGAGAAACAGGATATATCCACATAACTTCAAGTATCTGCCTTAAAATATTGTTAATTACAATGGTGCTTTTAACATACATCCAGAATTTAACATACTACCTTCTCCAGGGAGAGGAGCTTAATTCCTCTGTTCTTCAATGGGGGCTGGAATTAGTTATTCACTGCTTATGGAATCTGGAAAGGGGTAATAAATTTACAGTTCAGAAACCTGGCAGAGTCTACCTTCACTAAATCATCCTAGGTAACCAGTAACGCCCTGCTGGCATCTTCTGCCCCATAATATGATGATATGGCATAATGAAAAAGGAATTTCACCTTTGTGGTAGTCTTTACAAAAATCCATAAGTCTCAAACTGAGGGACGTTCTACAAAATATCTGACCAGTAATCTTTGAAAGTGTTGGTGACAAGAAATCACTAGTTAGAAGAGACTAAGGAGATGAGATAACTAGATGTAACGTTGTATATTAGCTTGGATCAAGGAATATAACATTTAATGTTGACAAACATACTATCATTATGTAAAAAAGTTAACATGAAGGGAAACTGAGTGAAGGGTTTATAGAAGCCTATATACTGTCTTTGCATTCTCTTGTAAATCCAACATTATTTCAAAATAAAACACTTTAAGAATTATGAATTAAAATGGTCAGTTGTCTTATAGTGCTTGTCTAAAGTGCTTTAAAATTCCAATTCTCTATATTTTTTTGTGGTAAAATTCTCATTTTTAATCTGCAGTGGTGAATTAATCTGTCCTTGAACACTTGCAAGTATTATATTGCTCTTTAGGATTCAAGTTGTCTTATTTTAATTTTAGTGTCTTATGTTTAGACTGTATCATTTATTGCCATGCAAAAAATCAAGTGAATACAATTCAATTATGTAAAATAGTATATGAATATAGTTCTGAAAAGTATGCCATGCATAATTGCAATTTACACAAGATGCACTCTGAATCTCCTTTCCAGATGATGTAAATAAAATGATACTCTTAAATTAATACTTAGCTTTTCAGAGATTGCATCGGTGATGTTAAAGTAGGATTAAGGCATTAGAGGCTAAAATCTGTCAAGTATGGTTGTGTTTCTGAGATTCATTTACTGAACAATGAACATAATTTTATTTTCCACAAAAATTCACTTATAAAAATGAATACTGCACTTGATCGTTAATGCCAGCAAAGATAAAAATAGAATATGTTTGTGCAATACATTCTGTTGTTCTTGTTTGTAATTGTGATCCTATAAAAAAGCATGATGAGATAATAAATTTCACACATTTAAGGATTTCACAAAGAAAAATAAAACCCCAGCAATATGTTTCATTTCAATGTACTATGTAGCTGAGTGTTGAGAGGGCCAGATGCACAGAAATTTCTAAGCCTGAGACACTTTCTAACCTGCTGATTAACCCTGTCCACCAGTGCCTTCTTAACCCTCTTTCTGCTGAGGCAGCTATTTGATTTAATCATGATTTTGCATGTTTAGATTTGAAGATAACCAGTATCTTCATGAATCTTACTATTCCATACAAAGTTGAGCTATCCAGTACATTATGAAAGGAACAATATTGACCTATGAAATATTAATACTTGTTTAAGCCCTCAAGAATAACACTAGGCCAATTTGCAGAACATAGCTCCAGAATAAGGAATGGAACATTTGTTCACTATTGTGACAGTGATGATAAAGTAAGAGAATGATGCAACTCAATGCAATTAATTTAATAAACATTAACTTAGTGGGTCCAGAATTTTAGAAAAAGTAAAGGCTTCACCACTTATTCCTAAAATAAAAGATAAGTTAAAATTTTGAATTACATGGCAAAGGCTATGATTGAGAATAAAAATGGTTAGCTCATTAGGTGTTTGAATGACAAGACGTCCAGAAAATCAAGGAGTTAAGAAGTAAGTTGAGAAAGTAAGATGCCACAGAAGCCAAGAAATGAGAGTAGTTAAGATGTATGTGTGAGAGGCAAGCAGAGCATGGAAGTCGACAGAGATAAGAAATGAGAAACAAGTTGATTTTTTGATTGAGAGATTACGTGAACTTTGATACAGCAGTTTCAATAGATTTGTGACTGTGTTTCCTAATGGTTAAGAAGCCAGTGGTGGTTTGCAAATAATTACAGAAGTAGGAAACTCTTTTGGTAAGTGGGACAATGCAGAAAAAGACAATTGTCCTAACACCAGCATTTCTGTAACTTGTGATTATCTTTTAGGGCTGAGAAATGACCTAATATTTTATTCCATTTTTTTTCCTTTTGAAATGAAAACATGAAACTCTAAAAATATTATTCTACTTATTATTTTTAGTTCTGTAAACATTTGCTGAATTTCTACTATGTACAAATTGTAGTCATAGGCATCATATGTGATACTAAAATGAACAAGACATGCTCTCTGTCCTTAGAAAATATATTTTAAAAGGAATTTGAAACATGACAATAAGAAATAAAGGGTAAAGTAGACCTTGCTTTAAAAAAATATTCTTGATAAGCACTCAAAAGGGATAAACACCTAAATAATTTAGCTGAATCAGATTAGGAAGAACTTTTAATGTCATAATATAGAAAATGAAGTTCATTGTATAAGTAGGAGTCCATTGCTTGTGATAATAAGAAACTCTTATTTTTACATTAGTGAAGAGTCTAGACAATAGAATTTGTTAAGATAAGTATCCTAGACCTTAGTTCTTCACTGTTAGGGGGATAAATTCTCTTCAAAACTTTGCATTGCCTGGAACATTATGTTGAGTTTTGCTTTAAACTAAGGCAAAGCAACTGCCTTTGTGGAATCCTTAGTAGTATGACAGAATCAGTACTTTGAAACATCCTCACAAAGTGCTAATGTAACATTGTTCCTATAAGAGAAACATAACCCTGGCTCCAAGACAGATGACAGATAGGGTATTATTTTTGACATTTCTGAGACAATATATTGGAGCACTCTTCTGAGTCCCAAGGTAGGAGAAAGAGAACCCACAAGCGTTCTCTGTAGAAGATGCCCTGTCTTTTTTGGCTGGGATAAATCTGGAGACAGTTCCCAGCCGCACTATAACTAATGTTCTTGGAAGGAATCATCTATATATTGATCCAAATAAAGAATATTTATTTCAAGATTGGCATCTAACTACTATTTCTGTTCCTCAGGAAACAAAAAATGGAAAAAAAAAGTGATGTTCCTTATTGGAAATAGGAACATATGGTTCCCAAAATATTTAGCAGCCTTTTGTATTATCTAAAGCAGAAGTGAACAAAATGCAATAAACAAAATATGTTCTTTTTCCTATATAATATGCAGCACAAGCACTTTTATGTAGCATTTTGAAAGTTAAGTCCACATCATTTATCATGGTATGATATATAAGCTTATTTATATTAGTGAGAATGATGACTTACCTTTAGACACACCATGTCACCATGTCTACTCAACACATTCCTTCCCTAGTTATGATGTTGATATTTTCCTGACAAAATGAAAAGGAGACACACTATTCTTGTTTCTGTATGATGGAGCATGAATTTCCTCTACAATGGAGCCTCTGAGGATTTGGTAAGAGCAGTTGAAGAGCTGTGAACTGCACTTAAGGATCTTTAAAATAAAAGTCTTTAATAAACGGGAGTCATTTTGCTTCTTCAGCTGCTCTTAAGGACAGTAGCCCACAAGGGGAGAAAATACAAGAATGAGTGAATACTTAATAAATATTTGTTGAATTGAATTGGGTAAGTAATTGATTATTCCTCAACCGCAAAAGAAATTCTAGAGCTTTTTGAAGGAGATATTATGGCAATTTAGTTTGATCTAACTAGCATTAGAGAGCCAGACAGGTGAAAGGTTCTGCCATGGTAAGGCAGCATGCCTTAACACAGAATTTGATAAGGCACAAGTGTTTGTTTTTGTTGTTGTTGTTGTCATTCGTTTGTTTGTTGTGAGACTGAGTCTGGCTCTGTTGCCCAGGATGGAGTGCAGTGGCGTGATTTCGATTCACTGCAATCTCTGCCTCTCGGGTTCGAGTCCCCTGACTCAGCCTCCCGAGTAGCTGGGACTAGAGGCACATATCAGCACTCCCGGCTAATTTCTGTATTTTTAGTAGAGACGGGGTTTTACCATCTAGGCCTGGCTGGTCTTGAACTCCTGATCTCAAGATCCACGCAGCTCTGCCTCCAAAGTACTAGAATTACAGGTGTGAGCCACCACGCCCAGCCTGGCGCCAGTATTTGAATACTGTTCAAGAGAGTGTAGCTGCTGGAAATTTAGACTGTTTTTTAAAAAAGTATATTTTTAAACTAGCACGGGGACAGAGTTCCTGACACAGTAGATCCTTCATTCCATTATGAATGTTATTTTCTTTTCTTACCTTTCAGGGTGGGAAATGAGACAAATGCCTCCGAAATTATCAAGTCTTGGGCATCCAGGAAAAAGCCTGTAATTGCCTTCCAGCACAATAGTGAAATGGTGCTCTCGGTCACAAACTCAATTTTGAACAAAAACCTAAATGTCTCATCATCTAAAACCCAAGCACTAACAAGCCAATAATACAAGGACACAAGCAGACTTTTTTTTAAAAGTATTTCTTATTTTTTCCTAATAAGAAAAACTTGTAGATACATTTTTACCTTTCCAGGCTTGTTTCTTTTATTATACTCATGCGAATTTATCTTTATGTGGTACAAATGACCATTATACTGAAATACATAGGGTAGTGCTCCTAGAATATAGCACAGTTGAAAATGTTAGCCAGGTATTTCCTTCTTTTGAAAGCTGTAGTGTGCATCTTAGGATGTTTAGCAGCATCCCTGGCCTGTGCATACAAGATACCAATAGCAGTCTTTCCCGGTCTTGACAATTGGAAACGTCTCCAGACATTACCATGACCCCAGAGGGACAAAATGGCTCCTGACTGAGCAATCCTAACTATGCTAACTAATAAATTACATGTATGTACTTCTAGTTAGTTGTAAGTGCATAGTATAGATCTAAAAAAAAAAAAGTAATTTCTTTAAGGGTATGTTTAAGAAAGGTGAACTTTCTTTACTTTAATATGCTTTGAAAATATAGCCAAATGCTGAGTGATTACACCGTGAGGTTTTTCTTAATGTCTTTGTAAAGAAATGCAAGTTCTTTTTACAATGGACAACAATCAAACTTCAGGCACTGAACTGGGGTCATTACATATATTATTTAATTTTTAGATTAATCAGTGTGTTTAGAATGTACATTTCACTGTTAAAGAAGTTGGTATTCAGAGGACTTACATTATCCAATAATCACACAGATGGAGCCCAAACCCAGCTAATCTTCTTAAAATGCGTAGACTGACAGCACAGTGCAATTGCGTGGTTTTGGAAGGTGAGAGAAAATATTTTAGTATGATTACATTCTGTCGGCCTTTGGCATGGTGTTTAAGTTTCTATTATTTTAATGATTTCTCAATATTTTGAATCTCTATACATTGAAAGTTTAAAACATATTAATGATTTTTCCAAACTTTTAAAATAGTCTTTGGAGTCCTTTGAATAATACCAACTCAGATACAAAAAAGAAACATCTCGGCCGGGCGCGGTGGCTCATGACTGTAATCCCAGCACTTTGGGAGGCCGAGGAGGTTCGATCCCAAAGTCAGGAGTTCGAGAACAGCCTGGTCAAGATGTTGAAACCCCGCCTCTACTAAAAATACAAACATTAGCTGGGCGCGGTGGCATGCGGCTGTAATCCCAGCTACTCAGGAGGCTGAGGCAGGAGAATCGCTTGAACCTGGGAGGCGGAGGTTGCAGTGAGCCCAGATCGTGCCATTGCACTCCAGCCTGGGTGTCAGAGCGAGACTACGTCTCAAAAATAATAATAATAAAAGCAACATCTCTTCATAAGTTTTTAGAAGTGGCTGTACTAAATACTAAAATGATATTTAACTCGATGTGCGAGAAATTTCTTTGTCATTTAGTAAATACCCAACTTCCTGTTATATGAACCTCCTCTGGCCTGAAAGAATGGAGGAGGTAAATTGCAACTGGCAATTCTGTAAAGAGATTATTTTCTTCCATGGGTAATAAGAAAACTTAAAGTATAATTATTGTTTATTAAAAGTCAACATGGATTTTAACAAGTACATAAATAGAAACTCTTGCCTTTAAAAAAGGCACCTATAAATGAGTTTTAGTGAATTTTTCCTAGCACAAATGTACCATTTCATCAATTTCCTGCAGACTTTGAGCTTTCATAGAATATTTTGTGTGAATATATAATGTAATTATTACATTTTATTGAAATAACATATGCTTTTTTTTTTCAAATTTCAACATACCTGAATTTGTTAAGAATCTAAAGAAGTCCCTGGTGTATCAAATTTAATTGGGAGTATTTCATCTTTCTCGTAAGTCACTAAAATAATAATGTAAGTTACCGTTGATGGCAACTTAGGTTATTACAATTAGCAATGAAAGTTATTACCTAAATTTATTAGCATATAAATTAATAATTCTGAAATCAACATTTTAAGCTTAATGCTACAAATATTAATTTATATGTTAAATAATTTAAGCTATAACCTTAATTGCTAATTGAATTTTCATTGGATATGATTTAATTTCTGTGATAGAAGCCCATGAAATATATGTGATTCTAAAATATTTTCAGCATAACTTTTTTTGTTTTTTGAGACAGAGTCTTGTTCTATCACCCAGGCTAGAGTGCACTGGTGCCATCTCAGCTCACTGAAACTATGCCTTCCAAGTTTAAGCAATTCTCTTGCCTCAGCCTCCTATGTATCTGGGACCATATCCATCTGCCACTGCTCTGAGCTAATTTTTGTATTTTAAGTAGAGACAGGGTTTCACCATCTTGTCCAGGCTGGTCTTGAACTCCTAATCTCATGATCGACCCCCCGCCACCCCCCTCAGCCCCCAAAGTGCTGGAATTACAGGGTCTCTGCATAAATTTTATATACTATCATATTTTGACAGCTTATATATTATTATTTTTTTTAAATTTCAATACTATGTTTATACACAAATCATTTGAAAGATACAAGATAAATCTCTTCAAAAGTGCATATACATGAGTACAAAAATGCTCTGTTTCTATCAAATATGCTTATTATTTCCAATAGTTGGCTCTTGTTTTTGTAGGTACTCAAAAAGTATTTGACAGAAAATTCAGAATGATAATTACATATAGCAATAATTATTTCTATATTTGTTCAGGATATTTTCTGCCTGGTAATTATTTATGTATCTATAGCAATTTATTCTATTGATATATAGTTTACATGATGAGATATTTCATATTTCATAATATATAGAATCCAAGTTGTATTTTTTCATTTTTGTATGTTCATAAAAATATCCTGTACATGTCAATCAGTATAACCTAGTTTGAACAGGAATATTATTGTAGGATTACATTTGGTTATCTGTCTTTTTCTAAGCATGAAAATCCCTTGATATTATGTCTTTTAACCGAGCACTTTAAAAATGAGGAGCAAATAGACAAGGGTTCTGAAGTTTGCATCTATTGATACAGAAAGTAAGCTATTAATATTACATACATTCAAACTAATCACAATTTATGGAATTAACTGTAAGTGAAGCCATGTAGAATGACATTTCATGCTTTTGATTTCTTGTGATTTGAAAGGGAGATGCTTTTCTCTGAGAGATTACAGAGGATTTGTTATCAACTTTCCATTCCTCAAGTTTAAGTTGCAAGTTGTTTTTTAAGTGACAAAGAGAAGGAGGAGGCTGAATGTTGAACAAATAATTTTTCATACCAAATAATCCAAAGCTAAAGTGAACCAGGGATTTGAAGCAATTATGTAGGTAATTGAATTTTAAATCAGCAGCTCATTTTGATAGAAAATCCTATTATTGAACCCATAAAGACAGTATATTGAATAATGTATATACTTTTAGTTTCTTAAATAAATGATGCACAAAACATTTTAGGCATTACTTTGCCTGTCCTCCAGAAGCTTAGTATTTTCTCTGAAAATGTATTGTTATGCCTAGACACGATAAATTTGAGATAAATGGAGTAAATGATGATTCATTTTAAACAATGAACATTTTTCACTTGATAATTCTGTAAGTCATGATTCAAGGCATTCTTTAGGGGGAATGTCCAGCTAAGAGGCTACCACAAAGCTGTAACCAGGGGATATGGTGGGGCTATGCCATCTTAGCTTGGCTGAGGAAAGATCTACTTTCACCCTCACTCACATGGCTGTTGGAAGTCCAGAGATACTATCAGTTCCTTTCCACATTAAGAGTCTCCATGAGCAGCTTACACAAGGTAGCTGGTCTCCCTCAATTTTTTAGTATCTCCACAGATGAAGCTAGCACTGTTTTCCCTCAGAAGGAGCAAGGGAGTGAGAGAGACAGACAGTGAGGGAGAGGAAGACAAAAGCCAGCCTTTCGTAGCCTAATCTCAGAAGTGACATCTGTTATTTTGACATATTTTGATCTTTAGAAACAATATCCTAGCTCTAGACCACACTCAAAAAATGAGAGGATTACAACAATCTTGAAATCCTCAGAGACTAGAATCACTGGGGATGATCTCAGAGGCTGCCTGTCTCCATGCCACCCATTTCTGATAAAATGTGCTTGTTCGCATCTAAACCTAGAATGCTTTTTTCTTCTCTCCTTTTTGTGACTATGTCATTGCCCCTTTAATAATCACATTTTGGTTTTCTCTTCATCACATCTTTTTTCATATTCTGAACATTTTCTAACCACACTTCCTCACTCATCTTAATTGAGAGTTAGTAGGTACATTCCTTTGTTTGTTGAAGTTGGTGCTCTTGGTCTTATGAGAAGCATCGTGTTATGAAACCCTATGGCTATGTAGTGGTTGGATTCAAAATGAATTAAGGAAATTGTTCAATAAAATTTGCCTATGACATTATATTATTCCCCAAACTCACACAAAATCAATATTTGCTGAGATTTAAAAGAAAGGTGATAATTTTAAGCAGGACATGTATAGAGATGATAGAGAAAAAGGAGTGATAGAAGATATTAAAGCAAATTAATGTACATCAAATCTGAATCACTGAATGCAATAAGAGAACATGTCCTCCTATGTGCTACTGTCCTCAACTTGTAGAATGTAGTGATTATAATTTCTTACCGAGTTTCTGTAAGTTTTAATTTCCCCTGATAAACTAGGACTTATTGTTCTCATAAAGTTTTCTTAATAAATGCAATGAGATTGGTAACTGAGCCAATTAATTAGTGAAGTACATATAAAATCCCTAGTGTTCATTTAATTTGATCTTTAGAAAAGAATAAAAATTCAGATATGTAAAGAGGTATCATGTGTAGCAACTATTTTTTAGTTCAAAATTTTATTTTTTGAAAAGGAATGTGCATAGTTCATTGTGCTTTGTAAATAGTACAGATAAATTCTATTCTATTTGCAACATATGTTAAACAAATAGAATTCCTTAGTACAGATGCAGGCCAGGAAGCTGATAATTATCTTTGGAAAATTAATAGCTATATAAAGTTATATCCTTCTATTTTCTCCTTCCATACTTTTTTCTTTAAGGAAAATAATTCAAAGTTTTATTCTTTATTACACATTCATTTATTCATATATCATTAGAAAAACCATAGCTTATTTTTGAGTCAACAGTAAGCAACTCACTTCTATAACAAATATATATTGCTTATATTAATCATATGATATATTAAATAAAAATAACTGTAGGAAATATTTAGCATTTATTTTATGTCCAAAAAATGTAAAAGTTTTACTAGTATTAATATTTAGTCTTCAGTACAATACTTTGAAAAATATCTGCTGTAATACCCACTTTTATATGAAAAAAATTGAGACTCCAATAAGTTACGTAATTTACTCAAAGCTGGGATTCCGAACCTATCATCAGCTTTGGCTCTAATTAGACGGTGGCTTGACTGCAGTCATAGTGGCCAATGTAAGCCAACAGTTCTGATTATAAACACCATTAGAGAAGAGGTTTCACTATATATACAAATAGTTGTCAAATATATAAACAAATGAATAAATGAATGTATTAATGTACTATCTGACTAGCTGGGGTACAAATTATCACTGAATTCAGAGCCCTGATAGGCAATGATGATCCAATTTGTTCAAATACCAGTAATCAGATATATTGTTTTGTTAACTTCTGGAGGTGTTTATTCTAAGCAAGTTCAAAGCCTCTGGTTTTGTGAAGGCTTCCACATGTATGGTCACCAACCTCATTTTAAAGAAGAGCTGCCTCTGAATAGAGAGTAATAAAATGAAGCAGTTTGTGTGTGTGTATGCGTGTGTGTATGTGTGTGTGTGTGTGTGTGTGTTTTAACCGCACAAACCTCAATCCGACTGTGTTGTCACAATGTCTCATAAACTCAGTTGTTCAGATGAAACAAAATTTTCCATGTAAAATGATATATTTATTGACAACTTATAATAAATCACTCATAGTAAGAAAAAAGACATCACATTGTCTAGAAAGAAACATAGAGATTAGGGCCCTGTCAAATCAACTTTATGGTGTACTAAATGGTGCAATTAGGATACACAAAATTTAATTTTCAAGATATGAAGTAGTTCTTTACTGGAAAATTCTAATGCTTCTTCCTCAACATTTAAACAAAAGTCTTTTAGAATTCAATTATTTGACAAACACAGCACTCGTCTTTCTCTTTTGCTCAACAGTGGGTTTCTGCATGTCTTGTTGACATTAAAATAAAGACATCTATTCTATGAACCCATTTTTAAAAAACTGTTCTCCTTAGATGTTCACAAGATCTCATCTTTCCTTAGCCATCACAAAGAGAGCTTACTGATCACCTGGCATGTGCTAAGTCCCTTGAGCCATATCAGGTGAGATACCAAGAGGTGGAGAAGTAGGAAGGAACCCTCAAAAGTCTTAAAAGTGAATATATCGAGATATCTATATGAACGTATATATAGATATCTCTATAAGATTCAAAATAGTAACATAAAATGATAAAAATTAAGATTTATGTGAAATGGGAAAAATTGGAAAGGCTTGTGGGAGAGATGGGAAGTATGATTTTTAACTTGCTACTTAAGGCACCAGACTGACATGGAGCAAGAGAAAAGGTAAAACTCTAAGATTTAATTTACTATAGGGTTGATGTTTGACAACAGAGAGATAAGATGGGTATATGTACATGGGCCTTAGAAAGGTCCAAATTTCACCTAGGTGGTCAAGACTTTTTAAGATTAAAGACTCTTTTAAGATTAAAGCAGCATTTTAGGAGATTCCTCTGGAAATAAAAACGATAGAAGTATAAATGGTGGATTATAGGCAGCAGATTTAAGAGACATGGAAGCTATCCAGAAAGGGAGATGTTTTGGCTTTTAAGGCTAAAGTAATGAATGTCTGAAGTTCCAGAAATCACAGTGGTATAAATAAAGAAGAAATGTGATTACATTTTCAAGTAGGAAGTCTTGATAGGACAAAAAAGTATTAAAATATAGGATATATATGGGATATATGAGCTATTTTCTGCAAGATTCATAGGACTTTGTAAATTAGTTGTCTGACTTCATTTTTAACTGGATAGCTAGAAGAAAGAATGGTAGCTCATTTTTTCCTGTGTTCATGTCTGTGTTTGTGCTGTGATGCTAGACTTTAAGGAACAGATCTATCTACAAAAAGCTGTAAAAGCCTTTCATGGATAACTCATAATTTTCAACAATGAATTTTTAATTAGTCTAAAATCTGCTCTCCTTATGTGATACATTTTCCTGATAAACTCATTCTAGTTCACATTATTCCCACATTTTCTTCAACTGCTAGTATCTTCACTCCTCACCGTCTATCCATTGCTGCTTTCCAGACAAGAAAACCAGCAAAGGCTAGAGGGTCTCAGTCTTTCTACCCTAGGTTTATACAGTCTTTCCTCACTCCAATGTGATCTCTAATTGCCGTGAAGTATCTTTCTGCATTACAGATTTGATCATATTGGGCCCTAGCTTACAAAACTTATCCCCTTATTGTCCATAATATAACTCCTAATTCCCTAGTGACATAAAGGATCTTTTAATATTTCATGCATTCAACAAATGTATGAACTGAACACCTGAAACCTGCCAAACGCTACAGGTGGGCTCAAGGAGAGCCAACGTTGTCATGCTGACATGGTCTCACCCTGTGGAACTTAAAGTCCATTTGTGGGGAGACTGACATCAATCAAATAACTATGACAAAATATAAAGTGATAGTTGCAAAAGTGTGGCCAAGTGGTTTGTGAGAATGTATAATAGGGATTTTACCCAGGCCGGGAAGTCAGAGAAGACTTCCTAAGGAAGCAGTTTATGAACTAAAATCTGGAGGATATGTTGGTGAAAGAAGAGAAGACTGGTTATCATAAAGCAGGGGACCTAGGAGAAGGAAGAACTTTTGCAAAGTCCTGTTGCATGTGTAAGTACATTGTGTATGATGGTCTTTTAAAAGCTCAGTTACTGTGGACCAGAGATAGTGTTGGGCAGAATGCAGAAAGACAATGCTCAAGAGAAGCAATAGAAAATGTAGAGCTTTGTTGAACAGCATAGACTATCGCCTATGTCCTAAAACATAGAGAAACTAATGAGAAGCTTTATATAGGAGAGTGACATGACCAGAATGCATTTAGCAAAGCAAAATGGGTGGAGTGACAGGAGGTAATAAAATCGAGCTGGGCACACCAAACAGGCGAATAAATGCTTGTTACCACAGTTGTGATGATAGTGACAGTATTAAAGATCTAAGAAAAGAGAATTGACTTCTAATGATGGAGATCTGGAAAATGTCCATATTTCACTACAGTGTGAATGAAGGAAAGATATGAATAAATAATAGAAATAAGTCTAAAAAATGAGGAGTCAGAAAGAAGATTAGAAAGAATCCTGGTGATAGAGTCTGTGGCAGAAAAAAATCTATTATTGTGTTGGGAACTTTAGAATCCTCATCCATTAGAACTACTATGCTTGCTACCGAGGAATTACAGTTTTCTCAGCAGCATTCACATATAGCTTAAGAAGTGTTGTGATCCCATTATTCCAGGAAGCACCATATTACAGTTTTTCCCAGTTCAACTTGAGGACTACCTGCATTAGAATCAACAAATATTTTTAAAAATCTTGAGGTCGGGCGTTGTGGCTCACGCCTGTAATCCCAGCACTTTGGGAGACTGAGGCGGGTGGATCATGAGATCAGAAGATCGAGATCATCCTGACCATGATGGTGAAACCTCATCTCTATTAAAAATACAGAAACTAGCCGGGCATGGTGGCAGTCACCTGTAGTCCCAGCTATTCAGGACAATTGCTTGAACCTGGGAGGCAGAGGTGAGCCGAGATCATGTCACTGCGCTCCAGCCTGGTGACAGAGTGAGACTGGATCTCAAAAAAAATCTTCAAACAGAAGTAGCCCTAGATTCTGTACTTTTGTTTATAAGAAAATGAACCCCAGACTCAAGCAATCCTCTTGCCTTAACTTCCGGAGTGCCTAAGACTACAGGTGCATGCTATTGTGCCTGGCTCTGCATTATTAACAAATCCAATTAGTGGTCCTGATGAAATCTAAACTTTGAGAAGGAGTTGAAAATCTATTGAAACACAGATTTAGTGGCAAAGGTACTCAAAGCCTTGCACATATACAAGTGTCCATGCCCAAAATATGTCAGGGAGCAACATGGCATACTGAGAAAGCATTACTTTTACAGTAAAACTTGGAATTTAAATTGTAGTTGAATTGCTTGGCTGAGTGATGTTGTATAAGTTATTTAATTTCTGTAGATTCCAGTTAAAAAAAATTATGCATTGGCTTATTCAAGTCTCCTGCCTCTCATTAGTGAAAATTGTGTTTTCTGTCTTTCTGGGTCATGTATATGATATCTCTAAGCAGTTTTAGGGGATGCCAGAGGCTGAGTCCCATCAGGTAAGACCTGGGTACTGTAAAGCCTGTTTCTCCCACATAAGCTATGACTTCACCTGTGAGACACTGAGGCTGCCAGTGCCATTAGCCGTGGCCACTGCTGTGGTGGCCTTTTGCACTCTCAGTGAGCAAAAGGCCAGCCCATAATCTGAGAAGTGCTTATACTAGATTTGGTGCATAAAACATCATGAGCAAGGGGATTCTCTTTCCCATTTATTTTAAGTTTTGCAAATGGTTGATTCTTACTCAGGAATTCTTAGCTATTTCATAATAAAAAGAGATAATACATTTTGACAATATATTTAAACCATGAAAAACAGCTAGACACACATGCACACACATATACTCACACACAATTTTGTAACTGTTTCAAAAAGCATCAATAAAGCCACAAGTATCTAGTTATAAAAATGGAGCTTGAAGTCTGCAACAAAGTAGGCTATAAATTAACATACATGTGTTAAAAAAACAGAGTGAAAAGTATGTGCCTAAAACTTCAAAGTTTATGGAAAGTCAGTTTCTTTTATGCTTGCAATAATATACTTGGATTTTTTTAAAGTATGTAAAACAAAAATCTTAAGTATCATTTCATCACCTAAAATAATGTTTCATTTAATAATTGATAAAATGCAATGAATAATAAAATATTATCAGCATATAATGAAACAGTTGTCATTTTAAACAGAGCTGTTGTAATATTTGAGATACAGTGAAGAATACAGTTAATATATTTCTGTTTACAAAATTAATCAAATAATTTACTCACATCATCTTGAATATTATTCTTTCCTGGATAAAAATTCAATCTGAATCTGATAATTATGCACATGGAAAATCTTTATGCTGGGTTACAGTGTCCCCAGTAGGTGGTTTACTTAGTATTAATGATCTACAGTTCTTGAATATTCAGATTGGTAAATGTGCTGGAGAGTTTTAATTGCCAAACTCTTTTCTACCTCTAGCTTGTCTGATGACAACTTGCCTTCATTTTAAACATGTTGTTATTGATCACAATTCAAATGAGTGTCAAAAATATGAGATGGCTTCATGCATTGACTGTACATGGTTTTATTTGTGTTAAGAAAAATAAAAATAAATTATAGGTTTCTGGTAGCTTATGGAATATTTTCAGATCTTAAAGAGGCAGTGACTACTGGCTTCTTGGATCTCTGCCATTATAGTTTGTTATGAGTTACATCTTCAAGTATAATCAAAGCCTATCTTGTAATTTATAAGATCATACTATTTTAAAATTATGACTCATCAGGAGAGTAGTTAAATTTTAATAATATTTCCCAAAGCTAAGAGTACATGGAAAAGTTATAAAGAGGCTTATGGGTTTTAAATAGTTGATTGATTTATTGTAAAAAGGGTAAAATAAAGCAAGTGTCTTGATTTCTATTTTGAAGTACATGAAAGCTTGTTTTGAATGATAATGGACAGGTGAATCCACAGAAAAACTCATTGTGTGAAAACAGCACTATTCTTAGAAAACATTGCATCTGGGAAAAGTCATTTAAACATCTCTACATTTTTGTTCACTAATCTGTATATTGCAGCTAAAATTTGCCATCCTAATTGTATCAAAAGTTTTTAGGAGAATCAAGTTACTCTATTTCCTGCTAAATGGTGAGCATAATGGTGGACAAAGACCATTTTGCTTTAGTTCTCTAGTAGAAAATAGGCATTTCTTTATTGATGAATAAATTACTCAAATTAGAACATAAATGGAAAAGCAAAGTACATATGGTAAAGTATTATTTTGTGAATTTTATTATAGAGGGAAATTTTAATTGGCCTACAGAAAACCTTTGCTATGTTTTAGGACAACCATTATCAGTTACCACTTACAGAAACTCTTAGATATCTAATAACCTGGGAACAATTATTTACTTGTTTTGCATTATTGAAGAAGGAAGATGCAAATGTACTGTGCTTCCCTTATACATTGAGTATATGTTTATTGAGTTATTGAACAAAATAGACATGAATTTTGCATTCAGGGATTTATTTCTAGTTAGAAGTAGAGAAAAAAAACACATCCTACCTAGTTTTATAATCACAGTTGTGATTAGTGCCATGTGTAATGGAGACTTAACAGGGGAACCTCACTACATAGTTTGCAAAGTGAACGAAAATGTATTAGAAATGTTACACACTTTAGTTTTTCAACAATCATTTATTTTGTGCATACTTTGTACCACTCTGTCTGACACTAGGGTAGTAAGAGTAAACAAGAGAAATGCACTATCTGAGAAATCCTGTGCCTATGTACTGGCTGCATTTTACAGGTAAAGAAGCAGAAACTTGAAGAAGTTAAGTTGCGTTTCTCAAACCATACAGATAGTTAGTTAACTGAGACGCCAAACTAGATGTTTGACTCTACTGTGCTAGTTCCTCTAGTTCATTTAGACACTAAATTTGGACAAGTGTTATTTAGGGACTCTTCTATTTTGGAGGCTTAATATACCCAATGTAAATCATACAAGTCAGCACAGAATTATTTAACTCTGATGATATATTGTTGAAATGTCCTGATGTTTATTTCTTAACATGATGCTGTTTGTATTTTACTTGTTTTACATGTGCCTCTCAGGAGTACATATATGGTTAAAACTGTAAGCTGCCCAAGGGATGGTTTAGTGTCTGAAGGCCTCTTGCTGCTTGAAACAGGTCATGGATTTGTCATCCCTATGAAGTCAGGTTGTTTTGCTGATCACAAAGATTTTCCCATAAATTATTATCACTGCTTAATTCCATAAATATTTCACTGATACCCAAGCATGTCATATTTAGATACCCAGTGAAGCTAATAATATGGTTTATTTAACTTGGTTTCTTTTTTATGTTTATCTTTTAAAATATTAGCATAGTGCCTTTAACATAGTTATATTCAATACACATATATGGAAACAAACTGGCCTAATTAACAGAATTTTAATTTTATAATTAGCATTCTCTTCTAGTAGTTAGAGAAGCAATGATATTCTAAAATACTCTAGCATTTCCACATAAACATCTGTAATCTAGTTATCAGTTCACATTTTCAAAATAATTATTTGTATGCAATTTTCAGCAATATTAGAATATTCTCTGGAACAGCCATAGCGGAGATTGGTTTCTGTTTCTTTGATTATATTCACTTGCATGCTCACGTGGTCCTGTATCTTATCTGTTGCTGTTTACAACCCAGCTTACCTTTCTTATGTTGGGTTCACCACGATGTTAATAGCATGTTTTTTTTTTTTTGACTGCAACAACACTCTTCAATAAATATTATATACTGATTCAGGCAGAAATCACAGAAGCAGTATCCCTTGGCTAACTTTATATGATAAACTACATTCAGGAATAGTCACCTATCTTCAGAGGTGATAGTGTAGTTTCATTTTGTTTAAAAATAATTAGTATAGGATGTACATTTTAATTTTAAATTGTTATTTTACCAAATGTACATACATATATTTAGCTAACAATATGAGGCATTCATCATTTCTATAATTTGTGAACAATATAATTGGCATTAAGTTCTCCTTTCTACATTCATTAAATTGTAATTGTTTTGTTTCTAGTTTTTTACAATTAACAACTTACCTTAAAAATGTGTATTTTCATATTGAAGGACTTAGAGTACTAAATATTCACAGTAAGTGCTACCGTAAATGTACTGAGTCTCATTGTTCTGGACTGCACTGAAGCAAGTTCACATATTTCTCCACATGTGAATTAAATGCTGTCCTCACTCTTCTCTAATTGCTGTATGCTTATTTTTCCTCCACTGTAGGAAGACAGCTATTTATAAATTTAACTTCTATTAAATTTTCCATCAGTTGATCTTTACTGATCCATTACAATACATTGTCCTTTATGATTTATGATTCATGTTTTCTTACATTTATTACCATCAAATTACATTTGTTTTACTTTATGACATTTTAAATATGCACTGTAGTGTGCATAAAATATCATATGATGTACATGAGTAATTGGTGAAAATTTTATATTCATTTTAATATGTCTGAGATATTATTTTGTGAATTTCTCACAATGGAATCTCAGTGTGGGATTGAGAAGGAGCAGAAAATATCTTCTGATATAATTTTCCGTGTGTGTGCATGCATGTGTGTGTCTGTGTGTGTGTGTGTGTGTGTGTGTGTGTGTGTGTGTGTGAGACAGAGAGAGAGAGAGAGAAGCCCAATGAGGCAGAGAACAAGGAATAGATAAAAACTGACAAAAACAGAGAAAACAATTTTCATTAGTAATTTCAAAAGTTTTTGCTTTTGTTGTTTTTTAGTTGAACTTACAAAGTTTACAACCTTTTGAATATAACTTTTCTTCACATGTTCACCTCACAGCCTAGAATTATACATGTTTATGGAAAATGTTTCTTGAATACAGGTGAATTGAATTTATAAATCTCTAGCATATATAATGGAAGAATTGAACCATAAGGTGTTTTCTGATTAACATAGTAATGCACAGATTTAATGGTTTGGATAAAATAAGGAATTTCATAAAATTTCTAATTTCAAGCCTATAATAGTCAAGTGGGGAAAACAATCCTGGAGTCAAATAGTTATAATTAATCTTAAGAAGTCCAAGTTAAAGATATACACATATTGAAATTTTAGAGAAAGTTGTAACTAATTCTGAAAGAATCAGTGAAATTGCACCAAAGCGATTTTTCAGCTGCTTGTTAAAAAGTTTATTGCCTGTTATCTATCAAACTCATGGGAAGGTTATGCAGGTAGTATTGCACAATGCATGTATCAGTGTGTAGCAAACACTAACAAAAAAGGATATAATCCATGTTATATTTAGAAATATTTATTAATATGTCCTAAATACCCTTGCAAGGATTAATTGAAAGCAGTGAAAAGGTCAATGTGAAGTCTTATGTGCTTTGAATTCAGTGAAACGTGGTTTTAGGTTTCTACTTTCTTAGAAATTCAGGTTTCTCATACTTAATATAGAAGTTAATATGGCTGTCCTTACAGGTATATGAAGAAAGATACATAAGATTATGTGTATGAAAGGGACAATACTGTTATTAATTTATACACAAAACTGTGTTTTCCCTTGACTTTCCTTGGTCATTAAGGAACTGTTTCTGTGTGAACATTTCCACTCATTCAGTGATATCTTGGACAGCTAATATTTACTGGATACTGGTAACCTGGGATGTGAAGCTAACAGTTGGAGTTCTCAGTTTGGTGGAGAGATAAAGTTGATTCAGTGAAAAATGTTTAGTAATAGGGACACGATGTATACTTCATTTGGACTGAGTATACGAATACAGTAATCATGGAGGGTTTTTGAGGAGAGATCAGTTATCAAGTAATTTGGAAACAATGAGATACAGTAGTGAAAGTAGCAGAACTAAGGTAATAAGCCAAATATGGGGATTGCTAAAGTCAGGAAATTTGAAACCTGGAAAACTAAAGAGGCAAAGTAAGTGGTATTCTAAACAGGGTAAGTGGTATTCTAGGTCCATTATTTAGTGGATTACACATAAAAATGTTGGCTTTTTACAAACCTATGTTTCAATGGCAAATATGGATTTGTTAAAATGTCTAGATAGTGTAAAACATGAATCTTGTGTAGTATTTCCAATTAACTACAGTTCCTATAGCAACTTTTATTAGATAGAAAAATATCTCACTTCTTTCAATTTATGCCTAATTTGAATCTATCTTAAAGAAATTATATGTTATTTTTAACAATTTTCTCTCTCTCTTTTTTTCTTTTTGTTTTTTTTCATTATACTTTAAGTTTTAGGGTACATGTGCAGATCGTGCAGGTTTGTTACATAGGTATACACATGCCATGGTGGTGGTTTGCTGAATCCATTGCCCCGTCATTTACATTAGATATTTCTCTTTATACTATCCCTCCCCAATCCCCCCACCCCCTGCTCTTCCTCCCCTAGCCCCTCACCCCCTAGGGACCCAGTGTGTGATGTTTCCTTCTCTGTGCCCTTGTGTTCTCATTGTTCAACACCCACTTATGGATGAAAACATGCAGTGTTTGGTTTTCTGTTCTTGTGTCAGTTTGCTGAGGATGATGGTTTCTAGCTTCATCCATGTTCCTGCAAAGGACATGAACTCATCCTTTTTTATGGCTGCATAGTATTCCATGTTGTATATGTGCCACATTTTCTTTATCCAGTCTATCACTGATGGGCATTTGGGTTGGTTCCAAGTCTTTGCTATTGTGAACAGTGCTGCAGTAAACATATGTGTGCATGTGTCTTTATAACAGAATGATTTATAATCCTTTGGGTATATACCCAGTAATGAGATTGCTGGGTCAAATGGTATTTCTATTTCTAGATCCTTAAGGAATTGCCACACTGTCTTCCACAATGGCTGAATTAATTTACACTTCCACCAAAAGTGTAAAAGCGTTCTGATTTCTCCACATCCTCTCCAGCATCTGTTGTCTCCTGATTTTTAATGATCGTCATTCTAAGTGGCGTGAGATGGTATCTCAATGTGCTTTTGATTTGCATTTCTCTAATGACCAGTGATGATGAGCTTTTTTTTCATATGTTTGTTGGTTGCATAAATGTCTTCTTTTGAAAAGTTCCCTTTGAAAACTGGCACAAGACAAGGTAGCCCTCTATCACCACTCCTATTCAACATGGTATTGGAAGTTCTGATTAGGGCCATCAGGCAAGAGAAAGAAAAAAGGGTGTTCAAATACGAAGAGAGAAGGTCAAATTGTCCCTGTTTGCTGATGACGTGATTGTTTATTTAGACAACCTCATCGTTTCACTCTCTTAATACCAATGAGTGCACTCTTACTTTACATGTGCATAATTCAATACAGCTTTTCTTATCAGTATCCCTGTGATAAGTAATACATGTTTATTCATATTAAATATTGTAAACATCATCTTATTCTTCTATACTATGGAGGGTTTTAAAAGGGATTTTTCAATGATTGCTTTTGTGAGTGATTTAATCAAACTTCTGCATTTTTCTATCATGGTACTTTAATATTACATGTGTTGAACTACAGGCATATCTTGGAGATACTGCAGATTTGTTGCAGAGCACCATAATAAAGAATATATCACAAACAAAGCATGTCAAACAAATTTGTTGCTTTCCCAGTGCACATAAAAGTTATGCTTATGCTATACTGTACTCTCATGTATGCAATAGCATTATATCTGAAAGAACAAGGTACATACCTTAATTAGAAATACTTTATGACTAAAAATGCTAATGGTCATATGATCCTTTAGCAAGTTACAACATTTTGGCTGGTAGAAAGTCTGGCTGATGGTAGCTGACTGATTAGGATGGCAGTTGCTGAAGGTTGGAGTAGCAGTGGCAATTTCTTAAAATAATACAACAGTGAAGTTTGCCACATTGACTTACTCCTCCTTTCATTAATGATTTCTCTGTAGAGTGTGATGATGCTTGGTAGCATGTTATCCACAGTAGAACTTCTTTCAAAATTGGAGTCAATCCTTTCAAACCCTACCACTGCTTTGTTAACTAAGTTTACAAAATATTCTAAAATTTTTGTTGTCATTTCAACAATGTTCACAACATCTTCACCTGGAAAAGTTTCCATCTCCATAAACCATGTTCTTTGCTCATCTATAAGTAGAAACTCCTCAGGCAGGGAGTGTTGGCTCATGGTTGTAATCCCGGAACTTTGGGAGGCCTGAGGTGGTTGGATCATGAGGTCAAGAGATCGAGACCATCCTGGCCAACATGGTGAAACCCCATCTCTACTAAAAACAAAAAATAAATAAATAAATTAGCTGGGCTTGGTGGCAGGAGCCTGAAGTCCCAGCTACTCTGGAGACTGAGGCAAGAGAATCACTTGAACCCAGGAGGTTGCAGTGAGCCGAGGTCACACCACTGCACTCCAGCCTGGCAACAGAGTGAGACTCTGAAAAAAAAAAAAAGCAACTCCTCATCTGTTCAAGTTTTTTCATGATGAGTTGCAGCAATTCAGTCACATCTTCAGCCTCCATGTCTAATTCTAGTTTTCTTGCTATTTCACCACATCTGCAGTTACTTCCTCCACTGAAGTCTTGAGCCCCTCAAAGTCATCCATGAGCAATAGAATAAATCGTTTTCAAACCCCTGTTAATGTTGATTTTTAAACTTTCTCTCATGAATAATGAGTGATCTTAATGGCATTTAGAATGGTGAATCTTTTCCACAAAGTTTACAATTTACCTTGAACAGATTTATCAGAAAAATCACTATCTGTAGAAGCTATAGCTTTATGAAACTTATTTAATAAATAATAGGACTTGAATGTGGAAATTACTCCTTTGATCCATCAGCTGCAGAGTGGCTGTTGTATTAGCAGGCATGAAAACAAAATTGATCTTTTTGCACATCTCCATCAGGGGTCTTAGATGACTAGGGGTATTGTTGAGAAGAAATATTTTTTCCTCCGAGCAACAGGTCTCAACAGTGTGCTTAAAATATTCGGTAAATCATGCCATAAACAGATGTGTTGTCATACGGACTTTGTTGTTTCATTTATAGATCATAGGCAGAGTGGATTTAGTATAATTGTTAAAGGCCCTAGGATTGTGGAATGATAAATGAGAATTGACTTCCACTTAAAGTAACCAGCTGCATTAGTTCCTAAGAAGCAAGTCAGTCTATTCTTTGGCGCTTTGAAGCCAGACATTGACTTCTCCTTTCTAGCTATGACAGTCCTAAATGGCACCTCCATCCAATCTAAGGCAGTTTTATCTACATGGAGAATCTGTTGTTTTATGTAGCCACTGTCATCAATGATTTTAGCTAAATCTTCTATATAACTTGCTGTAGCTTCTACATCAGCACTTGCTTCTTTACCTTGCATTTTTGTGTTTTGGAGACAGCTTTCTTTCTTAAACCTCATAAATCAATCTCTGCTAGCTTTGAACTTTTCTTCTGCAGTTCCTTACATTGTTCACCTTCTTAGAACTGAAGGGAGTTAGGGCCTTGTTCTGGAAATGGCTTTTGCTAATGGTATGTTGTGGCTGGTTTGAGCTTCTATGCAGACCACTTAAGCTGTTTCTCTTTCTTAACATTTGTGTGTTCACTGGAGTAACCCATAATTTCCTGCAAGAACCTTTTCTTTGCATTCTCAACTTCAGTAACTGGTACAAGAGGCCCAGCTTTCAGCATGCCTCAGCTTTTGACATGCCTTCTTCACTCAGCTGAATCATTTCTAGCTTTCCACTTACAGTGAAAGATGTACAAATCTTCCTTTCATTTGAACATTAAGAGGATATTGTAGGGTGGTTAACTGACCTAATTTTAATATTATTATGTGCAGAGATAAGGGAAGCTAAAGGGTAGGGGGAGAGAGAGAGAGAAAGAAAGAGAGAGAGAGAGAGTGTCAAGGGAAGGGTGTTTGGTGGAGCATGAGAACACACACAGCCTTTATTGATTAAAGTTTGCCATCTTATATGGGTGTGGTTGTAGTGCCCTAAAACAGTTACAGTAATAACATCAAAGATCACTTATCATCATCAAAGATATAACAATGAAAACATTTGAAACACTGTGAGAAATGCCAAAATGGGACAAAGAGATATGAAGTGAGTGCACGCTTTTGAAAAAAAATAGGTCTATAGACTTGCCCAACTTAGGGTTGCCACAAACCTCCAATTTGTAAAAAACCCAGGAAATATCTGCAAACCACAATAAAGCAAAGTCCAGTAAACATGCCTGAATTGACCATATTTCTTACCAGCTCTACCTAAGTAAAATAGATTTCATAACATACTAGATTGTATTTAATAATTTCAACTCTTAAAATAATTTCATTCCTCTTATGTAATATGAGGTTATCAATGAAAATACTTTTATTGCCTATTTAAAACATATTTCTTCCTATTTTCATTTAATAGCTGACTATGAATGATGAAAGAAAAATCCTTATAAAATTAAAAATATCTGTAAGAAGTTTTGATGCTCTCATTGCAATAAGATTTTGAAACAACTTGAAATAAAAAGTGATGGTTTCACTAGAGCTGAAATGAACAAAAGCTTTGCCTTGCATAGCTAGATCATTGTCTGGTTAACAACTTAAGAAAACCCTCAGAATTTAGTTTTTTTCATCATTTTTAAAAATTTATAAGATTATGACCTTTCAAATAAGGCTTTTGACACTCAGCGTAAATAGGATGCACAGATATGTTAAAGAAATCAGTTTAAATTAATTTGTTGAATTTTTAGTAACCTATTTTGATTTAATTTTATTTATTGAAAACCAACTTATTGTAGGAATAAAATTCCTATTTAACTATTTGTTAGTTAATAATTTGTACCTTGCCACTCTGCTCTTCAGAGTTTACATTCCAACAGTATGGACCTACTTTAAATCATTTCTTCCTGTAATTTTGCCAGTGACCTATTTAAAACTTGTTTAAGTTCCATCTCCTCTAAGAAGATCACTCTTACAACCACAGAGAGATTAGTTGTTCGTTCCTCACTATTACTTAGGCACATTATGTCTCTTCAAAAATTGTATTAATGACACTATAATATTTTAAAAACTCCATGCTCTGCCCCAAACTAAAACATTAAAAAAAATTTCCATCTACCACAATGCTAAAACAAATTCATGGTACTAAATTTAACTGATATTACACTAGTTAAATACCTGTGCTCTACATTTTGCTAGACGCTTTGACTAAATCTAAGCATATAAAATCTTATCCTGTTATTTTAACAGCAAAATAAAAACAGGAAATGCAATGAAATAATTTGTAGTAAGACTTGTCTCTTTGGCTAGAATGTTATAGGGACATTTAACTCAGAAACAGGACAAGTTTAAAGCAAATGCAGAAAAGAACTTAGGAAAATAAAATGAAACTTTTCCCTAAATGAATTCATCACTAAGAAAATGAGTGGTTTTACAGATAATATAAACATATCCCTTTGAAAACTATTTGACTTTGTTGTTGTTGTTTTGAGACAGGCTCTTGCTCTGTCTCCCGGGCTGGAGTGCGGTAGTGTGATCACAGCTCACTGCAGCCTCTGCCTGCTGGGCTCAAGCAATCCTCTTGCCTCAGCCTCCTAAGGAGCACCATGCCTAGTTAATTAAAAAGAAAAAAAAAAAATGGTAGAGACAAGGTCTTACTAAGTTGCTCAGGCTGATGTCAAACTCCTGAGCTGAAGCAATCCTACTACTTCTGCCTCCCAAAGTTCTGGGATTCCAAATTTGAGCCACCCTACCAGCCTAAAAGTGATTTTAAACATACTGCTTGAAAATCTGTTTAAATTACAGATATCTTTATATTTTGAGGCATGATTCCTATCCAGAACTATACATAAACATTAATACAAATGTTATAAGTTTATATAATTCTGTCAGATTTTTCTCCTGAAGTTATATATATATAGAAAATTACATTGAATTTTTTCATTGAGATACATACAGAGGTATTAAATTATGTAAATAAAAGAGATACTAAAATAAAAAAATGCCTTGATTTTAGAATTATAACTAAAATTATGTTTACAAAGAGAGTAAAAAAAGTAGCTTATGAATGTAGTAGTAATGAAATAGATCATAGATTATAATAAAAATAAGTTGATACCAATAAAACATTATTTAAAAACCTTTCCATTTTCCTATTACAATATATTTGTAATGCCCACCATGAAAAAAAAAAATGAAGCTGGACATCATACTACATGAGTGTTTAATTTGGAGCTCAAATTAACATCACATTCTGATGATTGAACCTGGGATATTTTCTTAACATCTTTAGAAACCTCTTTTGTGTCTCTACAATATTTAATCTCCATAATATATAATTTTCTCTGAGAAATAGCTCAGACTAATTCAAAAATCAAAACCTAAAACAAAAGCAAACAAATGAACATTAACAACTACAACAACAACAAAATATTTCATGAAGAGCAGGAAAAGAAAAGAAAACAAAACACTACCATTGTCCCAGTATGATATTATCAAAGAAGTCCTGGATTTTAAGTCAGGTAAACTGTTTTTCAGTTCTGGCATTCACCTCTGGCACACATTTGTTTTGCTTTGTTTTATTTGTTACAGATAATGCTACTTAATTTTATTAATCTTACTTTCCTCATTTGTCAAACCAGAAACAGAAATATTTGATCACTGAAGTCAATGACTCTTTTATAAGTGAAATCTTGTCAAATGAAACATTCAAAGCACAGAATTTAGGTCAGTTTATGAGCTGATTTAAGTAATATTTTTCAGACTGTCTTGATAAGATAGCTAAGATTTTCTAAGAAGTTAAGTTTTTCATTGTCTTTTTTCCTGTTTTAAATTTTCAATTTTATTTGATGTTTATCTACTTTATATCTACTTAGATAATAAACATAAATAAATTTATATCTTTTAGGTATTATTAATTTACAAACTGTTAAAATCATTAAATATTAAATTGCTAAGGAAGATAAGGACCTTATATTAGTAATATTTTTAATAAACTTCATAATCAATATCAAAAATGATTTGAAATTTGTCATGGTCTTAGCCTCCTCAAGGTAAATAACATTTAAGGCCATAATCTTCCCACATCAAAATAAATAAATAAATAAAATCAAAACACACAGATGGAGGCCACTAGGCAGAATCAGTTACTTTGGAAAAAAATAAATGTGTGTGTGTGTGTGTGTGTGTGTGTGTGTGTGTGTGTGTGTGTTCGCATACCAATTCTAATAGCATGTTATTTCAAAATTTACAGTTTATTGATCATGTGTTTAAAATATACTTGCATGAAACATGTTTTAATGCAAAAGTACAACCTATCTTCAGAATAAGGGTTGACTCTTATTTTCTTTCTGAGGATAACACTTTTTATCTCAATGATATCGATATGATATTGATCTAAACTGTCTGTCCCAAATCTCTTGGAAAACAGATAAATGAAAGGTTAATCACTGAGTATTCATTTCATCCTCTAAATATTTATTTTTATTTGTAGAGGTATTTCTATCTTATATTTTGGGTAACTGACATTTTATTTTATTAGAACCACAGTTTATTTAAGTAAAACATTTTATTTTGCATATACATGTATAATCTCTTTATATCATTTTCATGTCTTTCTATTTCACATCAGTTGCCATAGTAAAATCTTCCTTCCGACAAAAATCCCCAAACTTTACTACTATTAGCAGCCATCAGTTTTACTGAATTTGAAATTATAAAGTACTCTAAAACATTCTTGACAAAAGTATTTTTATCTACTAGTTTAATGGTAAGACTGAAAAGGAATACTAAGTACTATTTAAAGTAGGTGAAAATGAAATAAAGACATTTAAGTTCAGTTAAGGACGTGAATTACAGAGAGCCTCTTTGAAATAAGAAAACCAATTAGCATACTTTTAATTTGAATCATTTAATTTGACAAACATTTGGCTTATGTTGTTGTTACAAGATCAACTTGACAGGTTAATAAACTTTATCTCTTGAAAGGACTTCTTTGTTTTTAATCAGAGCATAAGAAAACCCTCCCTTTTGTTTTCTCCTTTGTTTTGTGTATATTTCAATTATAATCACCATCATCACGAACCTCTATTGCAGTTAGATACAGGTATAAATCCTCCAGTAGAATATAAATCTCGAGTAAGAGTTAAGGCTGTTTTAATCTTTACCTCCCTGACAAATGTCCAACACATAATTCCTTACATATTATCTATAACACTGTATGATGAAGCAAAGCCATATAGAGACACTAAATGTTAGCATCTCAGAAAAGGAGTTATTTGCCTTGCACCTTTTACTTTATTGATATGGTTGAGTTTTGAGTTTTCTCCTATATATGACCTAAATTTTTCAGGCTCTAGGTTAACTCACAGACCTCACAAAACCCAAATTTAATTTAAGGTTTTAAGGATACTTTGTTATAACACCCTTTTATGTAATGTTACTAGAAACATTTTAATAAAAGTACAATCGTAGGACTATAACAAAGGGATAGCAATACAGGAAGGTGTATGACTTAGTCAGATAAGACTTGCCATAAAGAAAAGTATTTATATCCATACAGATGGACTGGAAACCAACAGTGAATTGAAAAATGCAAAGTTTTGCTCACAAGGTGACCTGGGAAAAATGCATTTGCAGGGGGTGAAGATTTTGCTGGTTTAATAATAAATAGGTATACATAAATAATTAGTTTGTGACAGTTTTAATGACAACCCAGCCAGGGGAGAAGAAAAATCTACATATTGAAAGAAAGCAGTTAAAATGTTGACTTGCAGAATGACAGAGGTAAAGAGGATACATTTAAGTGGAGACAGGCAGCTTGTCTAAATATGGCTAATATTAAATACAGGTGATTATAGCACTTGAAATTGAAATTAAAAATAATCTCTGATTCACTTATTTTAAAATTGCCAAGTCCCCTCAGCTGCATATTTCACCAGGTGCTGGTGCAGTTGGAACAACAAGCACATCCAATGATTTAAAAATAACATTCACGGGTGTCACCTGATGTCACTCTAGATAAGAAATGATGTTCCCAATCAGAGAGAACACTCTCTAGTATTCATCTTAACACCTTCTAAACCTGTGCTACATATTTATGTCATGAATTTTAAAATAATCTTTTGGATATTGAACATATTAAATGGATTAAGCTTTCTGAAAGTTGTAAACACAGACAAGAAATGGAAGACTTTCATTTTGGAAACTCTCTGTGTACAGAACTCCTTTTACATGATTGAGCTTAAAGAAAATAAATATGCTGTGATTTGTTTTTCCTCTAAAATACCACAAACTGAGTTAAATATTAGGGTAGTATTCATGATTTCTTATTCTTCAAAAAGATATTTAAGATCTACAATTTCAGGCTTCTCAAGTACACAGCTTCCTAAATATATTGGTTCAGATTTGAGGAAGGAGAAACATTTATCAAGGCATTCAGGCAAGCAATGTGCTAAGTGCTTTATGTGCCTTTCCTTTTCCCAGTAAAAGGAGGAGAATATTTTATCTATTTTACAGATAAAGTAACTGAAGTCCTGAAAGGTTAAGTTGATTTCCCAAGATCAGAAAGAAACTCAAATTCTCTAAAAGCCCAAGCCTTTTCTATTTATGCACTTAAATATCTCTGTAAAGGTTATTTCTCAAATTTCTGTGGAAAGAAGTAATAAAATAATTTTAAAATGCATTGATATTACTTCCCATTATTTACCCCTCATTTGACCTCAGAGTCTGTAAATAAAGAGTCTTGAATCACAAATGCATTCATTACTATTTCTACATGCACAGATTGAGTTTATTAGGCATCTTTACCCAAAAAACACGCATACACCAAAACAAAAACAAAAGAAAACATACACACACACATCACACATACATCCATAAGAAAAAACACAGGGCCACCTTGAAACATGTTGTTGCATGCTATGGTCATTTCCAATTAGTCTAAAAGTGAACTAATGACTTAATTTAAAATAGTACTGTCTCTATATTGTACAGAACCTTTGAGAAATTCATAAATAGACACCTTGTAATGTTATCAAGCAAGTCTGGGTAAAAAGGATAGTTGACAAGATCATAGAAGATAAAATTCAAAATAGCAGAGAGAAGGCAAATGAACATGAAATATCAGTAGCACATCATAGATATTTTGATGATTTAAATACATTTTTAAACCATTTCTTATCTCTAAAAATTGTGGAAATTATGGAAGGAAAATAGAAATTTAAAGGAAATATCAGACAGAAAGAATCTAGTACCGGTAACAAAGGATGAGTTCATGTCTTTGCAGGGACATGAATGAAGCTGGATATCATCATTTTTCAGCAAACTGACAAGAACAGAAAACCAAACACTGCATGTTCTCACTTACAAGCGGGTGTTGAACAATGAGAACACATGGACACAGAGAGGGGAGCGTCACACACCGGGGCCTATTGGGAGGTAGAGGAGTTAGGGGAGGGATAGCAGTGGGTGGGGGGATTGTGGAGGGATAACATTAGGAAAAATACATAATTGTAGATGACAGGGGGATAGATGTAGCAAAACACCACGGCATGTGTCTACCTGTGTAACAATCCTGTATGATCTGCACATGTATTCCAGAACTTAAAGTATAATAAAAAAAAAAGAAAGAAAACGTCTAGCACTGATAAAATGCTATTTTAGAAATATTCCAAATAAAAATGGAGACTCTGGTGTTATTAAGTCATAAGAAGCACCAATCACTTCATTGTGATTTATTTGGATTATCAGTTTGGTCTGTTGAGCTTTGTGTACCCAGACTTTGGTCTGTTGGCATTTGAACAATTGCTTCTAGTGTCATTTTCCACCAAATATCAAAAAATGGTTTTATTTTTTTCATTCACTAATAAAGAAGATAATTAATCGGTTACTAATTAACATGTTAAAGGACAACAGAAATCTTCAGTTACTTCTCCCCAGTTTGACATTGGTTCTTTTGTTAATTAGACTAGCTGTTAATTGAGTTATTTGCTTGAAGCCTATTAATCCACTCAGTTTTGCTCACATGAACACTGACTTTCTTCATGTTACACACAAGTTTTCCATAAGAAATCTTGCCAGACTACTTGCTGAGTCCATATACATCAAGGCGACAAATTACCCTTGACCTGCAAAATTACATCATCAAAATATCAAATATGCGAATATGACATGATATAATAAAGTGAATCTAAGGATATTCCCTTTGACTAGACAAATAGGTATAGAGAATCTAGCTTTCTCATTAAAATGATGGAAAAAAGAAAAAATGGAAATTAGCTACAAGAGAAATATGGAAAACTATGAGGGCCTATTTTAATTCATATGCCATTAAATAGCATCAGAGTTGTTATAAATCGTCTTGCAACTCAAATAATCTTTGCTTTTTTTTTCCCCCTACACTGATTTAGATGCTTAAGCTCTTCAGAAAACCATAGAATTTTGCATCCCTCTTGTGGACATAATCCTAGTAGAGGTACTAGGACCTTTGAGCAAAAGTAGTTTGGTGATAATGCTACCTAATGCTTCTTGAGTCAGTTGTAAAGACAAAAGAGATGATCTTCCGTGTCTGAACTGACATCTGAGTCTCACTCCAGCCCAGGCTGGAGTGTAATGGCATGACCTCCACTCACTGCAACCTCCACCTCCTGGGTTCAAGTGCTTCTCCTAAGACCCCGGAGTAACTAGGACTACAGGCATGAACCACCACACCTGGCTATTTTTTGTATTTTTAGTAGAGACGAAGTTTCGCCAGGCTAGTCTCAAACTACTGACCTCAGGTAATCTGCCCACCTCGGTTGCCCAAAGTGCTGGGATTACAAGTGTGAGCCACCATGCCCAGCTTTCAGATATTCTCTTATTGCTCACGAATGTAGTTTTGTTTCCCTTTAGCATTTCTTGTAGGACAGTCTGATGTTAATGAAATTACTCAGCTTTTGATTGCTTGGTAAGATCTGTAGTTCTCTTTCATGTTTGAAGGATATTTTCTCTGGATATACTAGTCTAGTACAAAAGGTTTTTGTTGTTGTTGTTGTTTGTTTGTTTCCTTTAGAACTTTTTTTTTTTATTTTTTATTTTTTTTAAATGAAAGAGAAAGAAAGAGGAAGAGATTTTAGAAAAAGAGAGAAAAGGAGAAAGAAAGACGCAGCAAAAGAATGAAAGAAAGAAAGAGGAAGAGAAAGAGGGAGAGAGAATGGGATTCTTGTTTTATTGCCCAGGCTAG
>CAUYQU010021257.1:0-20563 GCA_963574635.1 Cheracebus regulus
CCCCCCCCCCCCCCCCCCCCCCCCCCCCCCCCCCCCCCCCCCCCCCCCCCCCCCCCCCCCCCCCCCCCCCCCCCCCCCCCCCCCCCCCCCCCCCCCCCCCCCCCCCCCCCCCCCCGAGGAAGTCCGCACGTCCGGGGGCAGGGCCTCGGTATCCTCAACACTGAGGGCTGGCTGGTGTGTGTAAACGTCGAGAGCGCTGGTCAGGCAGACGCCCTCAGTGTCCCCAATTTCCAGAGTCTCCAGGCCGGGCCCCAAAAGCACTCCAGCACCCGGCGCCCCAAAAGCACTGCGAGGCCCCCGCTGCGCTGTCTGGCCTCCCGACACACTGTCCCACCCCACCGTCCTGCTTCTCTCCCTGGAACACTTGGCGTCTTCCCGTTCCCCATTTACTCACCAAGGTGCGCTCGGCAGAAGTTCCAGAGCGTCAGCGTCACTTTTCCCTGCCCGCTCGGCGCCGCGGCACGCCGACCGCTAGCAGTCACGCTCAACGGCTCACAAGATTCAAATTCGCCCACTTCCGCTCCCAAACCCGGAAGGAGCGATAGGCCCTGCCCCCGAGGGGCGGGACCCCTGGAGGCGCTGGCGGTGGGGAAGAGTCCGCGCGCTCCCGCCCGCCTGGCGCCCTATCCCTGCTGCTTGGTGCTAACTTGGCTGTGTCGCCTTCGCTTGTCTTGTCAGGTCCCTCTTCCCATTTAGGAGCTCAGAAAAACCCCGAGCTCAGGGTCGTTGTCTTCGTCTATTTGTTCTTGAGGGGATTCTCTTGTTTCTGAAATGGACAGAGACGTACTGAAGTTTCGTCACCTTCGAGGAATGGGATTGAATGAAAGCACAAACAGCTGCGAGGGTTTTATCATTCCCTTCATCCTCGAGGAAACAGCAACAGCAAGAAGAAAAAAAAACCAAACCCTCCAAATACTTAGTGCAGCCTTTCCTGAGCCTCCTCAGTCCTATCCCGGCACAGTTAGGGCTTTTAACTCCTGTCCCCGGTTTGGGGAAAACAGAAAGCCAAGTTCACCCGTATTCAGCCAAAAGTTGAAAATAAGTGGTCAGACCAATTCCTGGTCTCAAATAAACTGATGGTAAGTATTAGAAAGCAATAAATCTTATCACCGCCCCCCCAAAATGGGCTCACTTTACGAGATTATTTAGTATTGTCCTGTGAGATTATTGAAACAACACTATCTTTTCCTTTATTGAGGACCACAGTACATCCTTGATCCAAAATGTCTTAAGCTTCTGAAGAGACATCTGGGAGCTTCCAGAAACTAAAGGAAGGACTGGAAATGCTAGGGATTGAGGGGCACTAAAGAACTCTGACTTTTATGGCTGTAATTGATGTTGCCACCAGATCATCCTCACATCTAATATTAGCATTGAACCTAAACTGATCAGTTCACACCAATCCATGACAGCATACCTTTGGCCTTTATAAAAAATACAATTTGAAAGGTTTACTAGATTTCTAGGAACCTATCCTACAGGTAATCTGACACAGGGAGTGGTAAAGCTATTAACTGATGTACTGTTTTTAACAGTGGAAGATAGAAAATAACCTGTGTCTACCAATAAAGAAGTGGTTAAAGGCAGGTAAGTTATGATACTTTAGCATCTACTATGCTGACACTGCGGGAACTAAATGTAATCAAGTAGATCAGCGGGTACTGAAATGAAAAATTGATAAAAGTTTAAGAAGGACTATAGTATCCTTCTTTGAAAGTATACGTGTGTATATGTTATACAAAATTTAGGAATGGATACATAAGCTGTAAACATCTCTGGGAGCAGGATTGATAATTGGAGTAGGAGGAAATGAAGGACTTTTACCTTTCATTTTATCACCAGTTGAATTTTTAAGATAATAAGCTTTTTTCTCTTTTGCAATTTTGTTCTTTAAGGAAGATTGTTAGAAATTGAATATATTCTAGATAGAGAATCAGGTGTATTAAGCATATAAATTTGGATAGTCTATGTCCATTCATTCATTCAGCAATTCATTCAATAATTACATATAAAGATTTTACCACACATTTTGTCATTCATGATATATTGTATTATTTTATGTTCTACATATCTAATATGACCCCATTAAATATATTGCTCCTTGAAGTTTCTCGAAGGCAGAAACTATGCCGTATATTTTCCTATGTCTGTCTTAATTCTTGGCACCTTCCCACCATTAAGTCTTATCCTTCACAGGAATTAAATTCTCAAGTCGACCTGTACACAAAAGTTAAAATTGCCCTAGAAAAGCCACCCAGAAGATTATGTATGTGTATATATATGATTTTCTTTATACAACTCTATGGGCAAGTTTTTTTAAATTTTTTTTGTTTGTCCCCTGAGTTCTTGGTCAGTCCTTCTCTGTAACCCTAAATGAATTCTTCAGTTTCTTTCACTAAAATGTTGACAAAGTCATTATCACCCCACAGCCTGGCTATCACTTGGAATAATGAATTTCAGTTCTCATCAGTAGTGGAGAGCCCTGTAAAGTCATTCACATTTTTTTTTTTCATAAGATTAGCCAGGCTTAATTGTATTAATTGTCTAGGGCTAGAGTTCACTGAGTGATCTATCTGGTTGTTTGTACTATTTAAAATGTTGTTCTTTTTTTTCACCAGAATGAGTATAGGTGATTTTGAATACAATCAGTTTTTAAGTAATGTTACAGCATTTCATGAACAAAAAAGATCTTTAATAAATACCCACTGATTAAATCAAAGAGCCTGAGTAAATACAGACTTAAGGACTTTTGAGAGAAAATATTCATTGCAAAATATACGTAAATCTAACAACCCTGGCCATCAGACTGGGCATTCTGATAGGTTATAAACATTTTTAATTAACTGAAATTAATATAAGTAATCCACTTAATAAATGCTGCAAAAATTGAATAAAATTAAGAATTTTATTCAGTCTCTGATAATCCTTCAGTAATGTGACCTAGCTGAGAACTGAATTATTAGAAAATTTGAGTCATAGCTAATATAACCTTCTCTCCTTCCTGCTTTTCTCTTCCTGTTCAATCCATATACAGCAGAAAACAAGACAAAAACACTTCTGGGACCAAGGGTCATCAATTTTACATGGAAGAAACAACATAAACTGCTTTGGCAGAAGAGTTCCTATAATCTACTCTAAAAGGTTCTTACCGCAATCAACATGAGTAACAGAAATTATAAAATGCTTAGAAATGGATTTTAAAGAAAATACACAAAATTAAATTAGAATTCAATTTAATTTAATTTTAAATTTAATTTTAATTTAAAATTTAAATACAGTTTTAAATAAATTTTCTTTCTAAAGAAAGATATAGAACCGGCTACTTTAAAATATAATTGGAGAACATAAGTGATTTCAATGTTGAAATAGGAAAATTAATACATAAGAATTCTTAAAACATATTAGAAAAAGAAAGCAGAGGTCAGGAGTAGACAATTTGTCTTATTAGATAGTAAAAACTTACCACAAAGCTGCTACAAAGAGTAGCCAAAAAAAAAACCAAACAAAAAATATAGTATTAGCACAAAAAAGAAAAATAGTTAGAGAATCCAGAAAAACTATATAGAGAATATTAATATATTATAAAAGTGATATTTCAGTTTCAGGAAAAGGATGGCTTCATTCATAAATAAACAAGAATTGGCAGTAACTGGCTGGTTATATGGAAGATATAAAGTTAGGCCTGTACCTTTTATCATATACCAAAATAAATTCTGGAAGGATTAAAGATTGAAATAAAAATAAATAGAACAAGAGTATATTGGGGAAAAGTTTAGAACAGTAACTGTGACTTTAAGTGGAAGAGACTTCTTAAACAAGGCAGGGCTAGGTGCAGTAGCTCTTGCCTGTAATCCCAGCCCTTGGAGAAGCCAAGGCAGGAAGATCACTTCAAGCCAAGAGTTTGAGACAGCCTGGGTAACATAGCAAGACTCCTGTCTCTATGAATTTTTTAAATAAATTTATCTTTGTGTGATAGTGTGCACCTGTAGTTCCAGCTACTCAGGAGGCTGAGTGGGGAGGATCCCTTGAGCCCAAGAATTGGAGGTTGCATTGAGCTATGCACCACTGCACTTCAGCCTGGGTGACAGAGCAAGACAAGAATCCTAGAAGCAATAAAATAAAAGATGAGTACGGTTGATTATGTTAAAGTTTAAAATATTTGAACAGCAAAGTCACCATGACACTTTGAAAGATAAATGAGTGACCATGATAAAATATTTATAAAACATAGGACACTATGTTAACAATTCTAATGGAAAAATTTTTATAATTTGTTTTCAAAAAGCAATAGAAATGGGCAGAAGAAATGAACAAGTAATTCATTGAAAAGGGCGTGAAAGAGCTAACTCACTTTTGGGAATACAAATTAAAAAACCAAATACGAACTTTCCTTTATTGGATTAGCAAAAATTAAAACAATTCGTAATATCCCATACAGGGAGCATATGGTGGTAAAATATACACTCTTATCCACAGGAGCATACATTGCTACAACTCTTGGAAAGTAACTCAGGCTTTTCTCAACTTTGGGATTCTCCAATAGAAATAAGCATGTTAGTGGTTTTTGAACCACTGCTTATAATGGCTCCTAACTGGAAACGACTATCAAGAGGAAGATCATTGAATGAGTTAGGCTACATCCATCCTTTTAGGAGGCTATCCAAACTTGTGTTGCTTTGCCCCATAAACCATTGCCTCCAAAGTTACGGCTATTGAACCCCCAAAGACATGCAAATAAGAAGGTGGTATGATATTCTTTAGTTAGAGAAATAACAATACTCTGTTATATAGTAATGCTGATAAACCTGGCACTCAAATTAGCACCTACCTAGAATTAATATACACTTTGGGCTAAATTGTCCTTTACAGGAACTCATTCCTCCCCTGGGTTAGCCATATTGAATTTCTGGTAACCCTTCTTGCTTTTCAAATAAGTCAGATTTTTTTTGACCCTCATCCCCTACCTATATTTGAAGCAAATATTTGACTGATACTTAGGGCAAATCCATCCCTGAATGTCTCTGTTCACTTTTATCTTTCACCCTGAGGATAAATTTCTAGCTTTCTGTCTAGCCTCTCTCCTCAGCAATACCTATTAGTATTCTGCCTGATATTGATATCACCTTATCTGTTGCCTTGATTAGAGACCATCCCTGAGATCTTAGAATGAAAGTTTTTAATTAATTTTTCTGATACTCAGAGCCCATTGTCTATTTCCTTGGATCTTTTGATCTTAAGTGTTCATCTAACTGCTGTTCAGTGTCTTGTAAGTTAAACACAACTAATACAGTCATACTATAAGAAGTGTACTTTGAGGCTGGGTGCAGTGGCTCACACTTGCCTTATATATGGCTCACATAAATGATGTTACAATCAGTTCCACCTCAGATACAGGGCATTGTAGAACTCTATTCTCAAACTTCTTCTTCATTAACCTCTAATAATAATGTAAAAGCATGAAATAGAGGTGATTCTCTTCTACCCAGTTGATTTTATATCTTAATCATTTCTGCTCTACTTATGATCTCATTACCTCAGGTTTGTTTTTTTACTTTCTCCTTTAATGGTCTTTTTTTCTTCTTCCCCTCGCTGTGCTCACTGTCTTTATCTGTTACTTCGGCTTCGTCTAGGATTCTCAGCAATGTTTGAATACTTTGGAATATACTTAATATTTCTAGTTATGGCAGTAATGCTACAAAATTTTCATCCCATGATTCCAAAATAAATTAGCCTATATTATCATTATTAATTATTGAGACAGGATTTTGTTCTGTCACTCATGTTGGAAGTGCAGGGGTACGATCATGGCTAATTGCAATTTCAACTGCCTGGGCTCAAGTGATCCTCTCATTTCAACCTTTCAAGTAGCTGGGACCACAGGAATGCACTGCCATGCTCAGCTAATTTTTTTTTTAATTTTTGTAGAGATTAGGGGGTCTCACTATGTTGCCCAGACTGGTCTTGAACTCCTGGGTTCAAGTGATCCTCCTGTCTCAGCCTTCAAAAGTGTGGAGATTACAGGTGTAAAACACTGCCCCAGCCATAGCCCATAGTATTGATCACCTATTGTGTAGAAGTTATATCGTACAAAATAAATACATGACCATTATTAGTGTATGACCCCATGGTTTATACAAATTTACCACACTTCTGCTATGCTGTCAGCAGTGCTAATGTGTTTCTGAATGGAATATGTTTCTTAATGGAATATGTTTCATTTTACCAAGCCAAAAAGGCTTACTGCCTGATACACTAAAAGCCAATATATGACGAAACTGGGCTTTTGAGAAAAGAAAAACTTTTTATTATAAGTTGACTCACAAGAAGACAGGAGTCCAGCTCAAAACTATCTCTCTGTGCTGGTTTTACTTTTGTTAGAAAAAGTTTAGGGGGTGATTCTGAGACTAGCAGGTGATTGTTGGAATAAAAGGAGAGGTTTGGAAAGTCCTCAGGCATGACCAGTTATCTCTTTATGGCTCCTCATGGCTCGCAGGTGCAAATTTAGGGGCAGTTAATATGAAATGTGATAGAAATTCAGGCTGTGACATCAACAAACTTGCTCTGTACAAACTCCAGTTGGCTACATTGGTTCCAACAGATTTCATACAGTTTTTTAAAATCTCTCATCTAGATTAGAGGGAGTTTCAGCTTTTAATGTCTGTTAGTTATTGGTTTCTTTAACTCTTTGGAGCACAATTTCATTTATATGTTTACTAATATGTTTTCTTGTATTCTTTCACCTGATCAGTCTTTTTATATCAGTTTTTGAACTTGAATTAAAATACATTTTCAGAAAAGTCTGTTGCCTGCTATCAAACAAAAGTCTTTTTCTCATTATCTATTTACTTGGATCTTTTGATCTAAAGTGTTCATCTAACTGCTGTTCAGTGTCTTGAAAGTTAAACACACTTCCTCCTGGCAGCAGGGAGCAGCACCCAAAACAGCCAATTTCGGGTCTTTTGTTTCAGGATTGTTTGGATAATAAGTAGCTATATAGTAACCACAGTGATTTGGAATGGCATCACGCCTGCTGGATAACTGTACAGATTTTACAAAGGATTCAAAGTTTGCTTGTAGCCAGTATGAAACATGGTGTTTTAATATAGGTCAAAGATGTGGTATGTTTATGTTAACATTAATCCCCTCTAAGTTGGTGTTTCAAACAAATGGTTGTCTGGATTGCTTTTTAAAATTGCTGTCTTTTGGCCTGAAGTGTTTACATAGAAATCAGAGCCTCTTTATAGTTAAGAGTAACTCCAAATGCAGAAACACACATTGGTAATGCCACCCAGAATAAATCAAGTAATGAACAACATGCTTGAACTGAATCTTTAACATTCTTGGATACAATTGCTGGCAATCAAAACTGTTTTCAGTTTATTCTGTGTACTCTGATTTTTTAATCCCTCCCAGAATACTCGAGAAAAATGACTCCACAACTGAACTGATAAAGCGACTCAGTTACAATAAGCCCAGTTCTTACCTGAGTGTTTTGTTGGGGGTGAAAGAAAACTTCAAATTCTCACAAAGGTCTAGGGCACAGAATTATCACTTAGCAGGCACTTGCTCAAAGGTTAGTTTCAACCCTTAGGGCCATTCTTTAGGAAACATTTTTCAAAGATGGTAAGTAGTGCAATGTTAAGAGCCAGACTTGAAAGCAAAACAGGCTGAGATTTAAATACTAGCTCTATTACTTACAAGCTAAGTATGAAGTATTCAACCCTTTGAGCTTCACTACACATTTATATGATGTCTATAATTACTACCTGACAGGTTTCTTGTGAACTCTAAATGAGAGGACATTTAATGGTAATTATAATTAGGCAAATGGGTAAGACATATAGGTAACATCCCCTTCCTTCTCCTTTAAATGACGTTTGACATTCCATGCCCAATATCCTTAGGCTGGTGAGCCACTGAAAGTCACAAAGGAACTGTCCTCCCAGGTGAATCTTCTTCCCTTCAGAACATATGATACATTCCCCAGTGACCTGCTGTCTACTTTCCACCTTGGTGGTGATTTGAATTAATCCATGTTTATAGAAAGAGCTAATGAATTAGCTCTAATAGGTCATGTTTGTAGCTGAAATAGTGAGAATTTCAGGGCAGTTTGATGTAATGTTTGCTATTTAATCCCTGTACGATTTTTTTAATGGTTTGGGTCTGCAAGTCTAGTATCTCCAAGGTGACTCGCTTCTTAGGTATTGTACAGTAATAGATATTAAATTTTAGTCTTCCAACAGTGGTCATGATGGGGCAATGAGGATTCCTGTAGGTGAGGTTAACCAGCAAAAGGCATATGATTGGAAAAAAGAAAGGGAACTAACATTTGTTTAATACTTTCTACATTCAAAATACTGTGCTAAAACTAAATGTTGATTTAATCTTGACAAAGTAGATAATGAAACTAGGGCTTAATGAGATTAAATAATTTGTCCAAAGCCACAGTAGACAGAACTGGTATTTTAACAATAGCTTGTTTGGTTAGACACAAAGCTTGTTCTTTTTCCATCACAATATTTCAATTCTCAGACCCCAGAAGAGACATGAGGAGTGATAAAACCCTAACACTAATCTAAAACAATCAGCTAATAGCAAAGTTTGTTTTTTTGTGAGAAATTTTCTGGTTCATCTATAGAGTTATAGGATGTTAGTTTGATAAGGAACCTCAGATACCATCTAGTTTTAGGTAGAGGCTTTGTTAAAATTAGAGACAACTTCAGTACTAGAATGAAAGATGAATTAGATAAACAATTTTCAAAATGTGGCTCATGAAGTCAAATTATTTTCAAAATAATACTAGATGGTTTGCTTTTTTCACTTGTATTCTCTTACAAGTATACAACAGAGTTTTCCAGAGGCTACATGGCATGTGATATTGCAACAGACTGAATGCAGAAACTGATATGAAAATCCAGTGATTCTCTATTAAGTTATCCATCAAAGAGATTTATATAAAGACAAAACAGCTCCCACCTATAATCCCAGCACTTTGGGGGGCCGAGGTGCATGGATCACAAGGTCAGGAGTTCAAGACCAGCCTGGCCAACATGGTGAAACCCCATCTCTACTAAAAATACAAAAACTAGCTGGGCCTGGTGGCAGGTGCCTGTAGTCCCAGCTACTCAGGAGGCTGAGGCAGGAGAATCACTTGAACTCAGGAGGCGGAGGTTGCAGTGAGCCCAGATTGAGTCATTGCACTCCAGCCTGGGCAATAAGAGCAAGACTCCATCTGAAAAAAAAAAAAAAAAAGGGTAAAACAATGCCACTTTTCTCACTAAATTATTTTTGTTTTAGAAAACACAAATATTTATGTTAACATATAGTTTCATAATGTTATTTTAAATAACAATCCTATCTTTCAGCCCAATGTTGGGCAGCTGTGCATATGTTCCTGGAGCAGCTTACACACAGCTTGCAGGAACCAGGATGGGCAAAAAGGACCATGTCCTACAAATATTGGGGATCTGTTCTCTGATCATTGATTGCTGCATATGATCACAGAGATAGGCAAAGAGGTGGTAGTCATTATGGTTGCACTAACCCTCATTGTTGCAAACGCTCCCACCCCTCTGGCTAAAGTAATGCCCAGGAGAGTTAAAGAGGCAGTGCCTTTTCTCTCCCATTATTTTTTTCCCTCTCCCCTTATGGAAGCCAGACATTGAAGACTAGAACATTCAAAAGCAAATGCATATGTGAGGAAAATTAGAAAGTCACCACACATGCCCAGGTGAAGCTGCAGGCTCAGCAAAGACCAGAGAAGGCCTTAAGTTTAAACCTTAGGCTGATCCTCAGCACAGACACAACCTATAGCAATAATGGCAACAATAATAATAATAATAAAACGCAAAACACCAACAGAACCTAGGGAAGGGAGAGAACTTGATTTTCAAAGATACTACATTATTAGATTCAAATGTACAGTTTTCAACAGCAACAACAAAATCACAAAGCATACAAGGAAACAGGAAAGTGTGGCTTTTTCAAAGGGAAAAGAATCCAATAAACTGTCTTTGAAAAAGATTGGATGGCAGATCTACTAGACAAAGACTTTAAAACAACTTTCTTAAAGATGCTCAAAGAACTAAAGGAAGAAATGACGGTCAACAAAATCATGTCTGAACAAAATGGAAATATCATTAAAGAAATAAAAATTCTAAAAAGAAACAAAAAAAAATCATGGAGCTGAAAATTATAGTAACCAAAGTGAAAAAATTCACTAGAAGTATTGAAAAGCAGATTTGGGCAAGTCCGAGAAAGAATTAGTGACTTGAAAATGGAACAGTGAAAATTATTGAGTCTGAAAAACAGAAAGAAAAAGACTGAAGAAAATGGAACTGAGCCCAAGAGACCTATGTGACACCATAGAGCTAAACAACACAGGCATTATGGTATTCCTAGAAAGAGAAGAGAAAGAAAAAGAGAATATCTGAAGAAGTAATGGCTAAAAACTCCCCAAATTTGATGGAAAACATGAATATAAACATCCAAGAAGCTCAACAAACTCAATGTATGCTGAACTCAGAGACCCACACCAAGATATTATAATCAAAATGTTGAAAGACAAACACAAAGATAATTTTGAAAGCAGCAAGAGAAAAGTGATTTGTCACAAGGGGTCATAAGATTAACAGCAGATTTGTCATTGGACACTTTAGAGGCCAGAAAACAATGCACTTATGTTTTTTAAGTACTAAAGAAAAACAATTGTCAAAGCAAAATTGTATTATAAAACCTATTATAACAATGATGTATAACTTCATTTTTCCTAAATGATTTAAAAGACTGATACATTAAAAAACAATTACTAGTCTAAAAGCTGTTATGATAATCTTGGTTTGCACTCCATGCTTTACTCACTATGTAATTTAAGTGACTAATATGCTAGAAAATTATTAGCTTATGTTTTTGGACAGTGTATAAAATATGGTTTTATGACATTGATAATCAAAAGGGTTGGAGATACAGCTGTTAAAGAAGCAGTGTTTGCATGTTATTGAAGTTAATCTGGTATAAATTCCAATTAGAGTGTTACAACTTTAGGGTGTTATGTAATCCCAGGGTAACCACAAGAAAATAGCCAAGGAATGTATACAAAATTATATGAGAAAGAAATTTAAACATTTTACTACAAAATATCAACTTAACACAAAAGACAGTAATGCAGGAAATAGACAAGTTATAAGGCATATAGAAAACAAATAGCAAAATAAAGGAATAAGTCCTTCCTTATAAATAATTACTCTAAATGTAAATGAATTAAACTCTCCAATTGAAAGACAGAGATTGGTAGAACTGACCAAAAAAAAAAAAAAAAAAAAAAAAAAAAAAAAAACCCCAAAAAAATAATTACAAAAAACTAAAATTATTAAAACCAACCAATTAAAACAAACAGATTGTTAAAACGCAACAAAAAAAAAAAAAAAAAAAAAAAAAAAAAAAAAAGACCCAACTACATACTGTCTGTAAAAGACTCACTGTAGATTCAAAGACACAAATAGGTTAACAGTGAAAGGATGGAAAGGGATGTTCCATGCAAACAGTAACAAAAGGAGAATGGTAGTACCTAAACTAATATTAGAATGGCTCAAATTAAAAAGACTGATTATATCAAATGTTAGCAAGGATTCCAAATAGAGGAGCTGGAATTCTGATACACTGTGCGGGAATGTAAAATGATATGACCACTTTTGAAAACAGCTCACTAGTTTCTTAAAAAGTTAAATACACATTTACCTTGCAATCCTGTCACTCCAACAAAGACTTGCATACAAATGTTCATAGAAACTTTGTAAATAACCCAAAATGGAAAATGTCTGCCAACTGATAAATGTATAAACAATAAGATAAATATTATAATAAATCAACTATTGATACATACTATTATTTCAATGAATCTTAAAATAATTATGCTTAGTGAAAGCCAGAAAAAAATATATGCTGTATAGAATCACTTATGTAAGATTCCAGAAAATACAAATTAATTTATAGTGACAGAAAGTAGATATGTGGTTGCTTAGGGATCGGGTGGGGAATGGGGAGAAATTACAAAGGAGCACAAGGAAATTTGGGGGAGTAATTATATTCAATGTCTTGATTAAACATGGTAATGGCTTCATAGGTATTTACATATGTCAAAAGTTATCAAATTGTACTACTGAATATATATGACTTATTTTAAGTGAATTATAAATAACATTGCTAGCAAAAATAGAGTTGGGGATTTTTAGGTAACTATATTTGTCTCTTATTAGTTACCAAGTTGGTAGATTATAACAACACACATTTATTTTCTTATAGTTCTGGAGGCTAGGAGGCTCATTCCTTCCTTCCTTCCCTCCCTCCTTCTCTCTTTCCTTCCTTTCCTTCCCTTCCTTCTTTTCCTTCCCTCCTTCCCTCCCTCCTTCTTTCCCTCCTTCCTTCTCTCTTTCTCTTTCTCTCCTCCCTCCTCCCTCCTTCCTCTCTCTCTGTCGCTCTCTGTCTCTCTCTGTTGCCCAGGCTGGAGTGCAGGGGGCATGATCTCAGCTCACTGCAACCTCCATCTTTCAGGTTCAAGTGATTCACCTGCCTCAGCCTCCCAAGTAGCTGGGGCTACAGGCTGGTGCCACCATGTCCTAATATTTGTATTTTTGGAAGAGGCAGGTTTTCACCATGTTGGCCAGGCTGCTTTCAGACTCCTGACCTCAAATTATCTGTCTGCCTCAGCCTCACAAAGTGCTGAGATTACACATGTGAACCACTGGACCTGGCCAGCCCCATTTAGTTTCACTAGGCTCAAGTCAGGGTATTGGCAGGGCTCATTTCTCCTGGAGGCTTTAAGGGAGAATCAATTACCTTGCCTTCTCCAGCTTTTAGAGCTGCATTCCTTGGCTTATGGTCCCTTCTTTCATCTTTAAAGCCAGCATTATCATCTTCAAAATTCTGTTTCTGTTATCATATGGCATTTTCCTCTTCTGTTTCAATTCTTCCTCTGCCTTCCTCTTAAGATATTTTTGAATATTAATTCTTTTTGGAATTAAGCCTTCCTCAAACCAGTGGAAAAAAATGAAGACCATTGGATCTTTGGAGTTCTGTTTTATTTTTGCCCTTAAATCACCTCTCAACTGAGTAACTTTGTTCATGTCAAATTGCATCAAATGGCCACCCTAATTCTAAATTATACTTGGTAAAATTATGCCATATAGATAATTTAGCACACAAATTTGTTATAGTATAAATACATGTAAAAACCAGGAGCCAACCCAGAGTTGTTGCAAATACAGGTCTAGATTGAGAAAAAGCCTCAGAATGGTCAGTTGAAAGTGTTGCTTGTATGTTATGAACTGTTTCCCAGCCTAATGGCTATACCATCTCTATCTGTTAATCTCACTAATTTGCAGCTTCTATATAACAAGTTTTAATAAAAAGTTTCACCAAACCAGACATTCACAGACAAAAAAACCCAAAAGACTCAGGAAAATTTACATTAAGTTTTAAGTGAAACAAGGAAGAGTTTGTCTAAAGAATGCCTACACTTTTCAGTCCCCAGGTACAGCTTGTGAAAACAGACATTTATTGAGGCCTATACCCATTCTTTCCCTAGGAATGTTCCTCTGAAGGGCATGTTTACAAAGACATATTTGACAAGGACAGACAAAGACAAATAATGTTATTAGTCTAAAGACAAATTTCCATCAAGATAAAAACTTATCAGATAATGAAAAGATACCTAAAACTAGTTCCTAATTACTAGGAGGCAAAAATAAAGCTGAGATTTGGGAGCTCAACAAAAAGTATTCAGAGGTTGGCCCAATGCAATATTTATCTTCCTGTTATGGTCAGAGACACCCTTTGCCCACCAAATGGGACATTCAACTGATTTCTGAGGAATGTGCTGTCCAGAGCCTTGGGGCCATTGTGAAGAGCCTTGGAGCCCTTCATTGGTTCTTGGTAAAACATGTAAGATCACCGAATTTGGCCTCCCTGAAAAGTTCTCTAAAACAATCTGTTAGTAAGACAAGACTGAGTTTATTCTTACCATGGTGAGGGAGAGCACTATCTTGATAGATATTTTTAGTAATACCTGAAAGTGGAGAGGACAAATTCAGGGTATTTATAAAGTTCTGGAGGCTGTTTTAGGGTACTTCTTTTAATATAAAGACTTAAGATTGGATAAAAATTATGATATAGTAGTTTAGGAATGGTGAGCCCAGAAAAGCAAAGATTTTAAAGCAAATCTTTGAAGGCTTTGGGAGTAAATAGTCATTTGATGCTATTTGTTAAATAGGTGAAGAGTCTGACATTCACTTAAATGAGTTTTTCAGGGAATTCTTGAGAAAAATGAAAGGGTTTTTGTGTGTGTGTGTGTGTGTGTGTGTGTGTGTGTGTAGCATAAGAATAGACATATAGATAGTAGAATCAAACTGAGGGTCCAGAAATGCCCTTATATTTATGATCAATAGATTCTTTAAATTTTTATTGAGGTAAATTTCATATAACATAAAAACCACTTTAAAGTATACAATTTCATGGCACTTGGTACATTCACAATGTTGTGCAACCATTACCTCTATTTCCAATATATTTTCATCATCCCAAAAGCAAACCCCATAACCATCAAGCACTTACTCTCATCCACCCATCCCTCTATCCTCTTAAAACCAGTAGTCAGCTTCTTGTCTTTATAGATTTACCTCTTCTGGAATCTCCATAAAAATGTAGTTATACAGTCTGTAATCTTTTATGTCTGACTTCTTTTACTTCAAATAATATTTTGGAGGCCCATCTGCATTGTTGCATGGATCAGTAATTTATTCCTTTTTATTTCTGAATAATGTTCTATTTTTTGAGATGGGATCTCACTATGTTGATCTTGAACTCTTGGGCTCAAGTGATCCTTCTGAGATGAGGAAGGAAATGGAAGAGGAAAACCCCTGATCTGGGAATTTCATATTATACTTCTGCCTAGGTATGCCAGTATCACAGTTTGACTAAATAGATCATAAAAATGAAAACTAAGAAAACTATGGACAGGAGTTCTACCTAATATCTGACAGCCTTCTTCACAGAACATTTGCCTTCCACAGAGGAAATGGATAGGGTGCTCGTAGATGGGAAAAGCAAATTGAAACACGAGGCAAATATAGTCCAAGACATCCCTATCATAATGATACAAATATTGACTACATTAATGAAAGGAATGCTAAATTCAGCAAAAGGTAGAAAGATTTTAAGGAAAATATATAAAGCTGAAAAATGTGTAAAGCTGAAGTTAAAATATAGAAAGGGGAACAAACATCTTAATCTCCTTTAGAAACTGTTTTGATTGCCAAATTGTACCAGTAAACCAGGACTCTGTCTATACCTTTCCTTTTATAAGTTGTAGAGAGGTGTTCTATGAATGTCCATGTATTTTTATGCTTACATATTCTTATTCACTTATTTTAGAAAAGATCATCTTCCATTTCTGTGTTTAAAGTGTGTGTTTAGTGTGTGAAAACTGCTGGGCTTAAAATTCTTAGCTACAAATATATGAGTCATTATTGTCCAGAAATTTGTAATATGTCTGACTTAAGCTGGAGTTGAACTTGGCAGATTCAGGGGTGGGATGCTAAACTGATACTCATTTTTCTTATAAGCTATGGTAGATGGTGAAAGGAGGGTAACCATGGCTATTGGAAATTCACTCTGGCCCCTCCTCTTCTACAGAAATGGTCACAAATACAGGTGCTTGCCTGTTCCATGCTCTACCCCACAGCCCACGTACATTTATGTGGGCAAACATAGGGAATAGGAGGCTGATGTAAAATGGTCTTCAGTAAAATGTCACCTGTCAAAAAGCAAATATCCTCGGAAGAAAGTAAGTGAAAACATTTGGTAAAAGTAGTATTTAAAATATGTATAATATAACTTGGCAAAGAAAAAAAGACTAATTGGAATTTAAACCTTATTTCAACTGTAACTAAAAAATTAGAACATGTGGCTTGTGTAGTAATTATGAGAAATATAGGACAGAAAACTTGAAGTTACTACTATGCCATAAAAGTGAAAGATATTATCTATTTGCATCATTTTTTAAAAAATTTGCCATCTCAGAAAGGCTTTATTTCTACTTCATCATGATTTCATTTAGACTCAGAGGCACCATCAAGTGTTTCAATTTGGTATCCTCTCAACTTTTAGTGTTTTTCTTTAAAGAAGAAAATTTCGAGTAAACTCTATACATTGCAAGTTAATCCTTTGACAATAATTAAAAATGTTGTTGTATCATCAATACAAGAACACCAACCCAACAATATAAGTATAATACAAGGAAATTCACAAGATATTACAGTAGAACAGACTGCGTCACATTTAGGTGATGGCAAGGATATAGTACAGTATATATATGCACCCAAAGATATGTAAATTGAGTAGAATAATGTATGGATTGCACAGAATTCTCTAAGCTCATCTGAGGACTTTGTACCTTCTCAAAAATGTCCTGTATCCCCTTCAGTTTACAGAGTATCTTTCTTGTCTACTGTGTGCTCTGTTATATAATAAAAGCATGACTGGGATGAATGAGATGAATAAGTCAGGCATACTAGAAGGAAGCTCTGATTTAGTAAATAATGGACTGATAAGTCAAGATGGTAATAGAAATGCATATTAATAAAGGTATGTATATTCTATGTATTATTAATAGGGAAATTATAACATTATGATACAGTCATAAATTGTAGAATGAGAAGATTTATACTGATATGAAAAGATGCTTATGTCTATATAAAAAGACATTTGTAACTGGGCATGGTGGCACATACCTATAGTCCTAACTACTTTGGATGCTAATGCAAGAAGATTGGTTGAGCCCAGGAGTTGGAGGCTGCAGCGAGCTATGGTGGCACCACAGCATTCTAGCCTGGGCAACAGAGTGAGACATCATCTCTAAAGAAACATTTTTAAAAAATTTAAAAAATCACTAAAGGGTACCCATTTTAATTAATTTAACAATGTAAGAAAGACTGCATCAATATGGTTAAATTTCCAGGATCCTGTGTTCTTTAGGGATGGACTAAATGCCTAGTATCATTGCTTACAAAAGTGTCTCAAACTTGATGGAGCATATATTAAGAAACAGTTTACTACCGAGACCAGCTCAGCTCAGCCATAGAGACCCTCACCCAGGCAGTGCTGAAGGTTCTGAGAAGCAGGCACCCAGAGAGAACAGTAAAGTGGCACTATCTGGGGGCCAACAGCCTTTTGAGCTGAGAGCCTGAGGGGACTGACAGCATTCTGGGCTGAGGGCCTCCAGCAGATTCTGACCTATGTATTTATTGTCACTGAACAGGTGATTATTAATAGGTGTTCCATGTTTTCTCATATAACCAAGATAAACTAGGTAGGCAGCTGGTGCCTGCTTACCACTGATCAAAGACAAACTAGAAAGTATTCTCCAGGAGGGAGCCATGGGGGCAGGGTCACATATCCCATGCTTAAAGAATTGTTTTAACTGGTGTATGATATACATATACTGTTTTGCTACTTCAGAATGCCCCAAGTAGTTTTCCACTTGGGGGCAGGGGTGGCTAGGTTTTCCTTGCCATCATTCTTCTTAGAAAACAATATAATTTTATCGTATGTCTAGCATTTCTCAGCAATCATACACTCAGCATTTCTCAACATTTCCCCCTTTTTGTTTTGACAAAACTAGGTAAGCAAGCACAGCTTTATCTTGGTGAACTATTTCTCAGAGGATTCGGGATCTGCACCTGCAGACTACACAAAGTGAAAAAAGACAAATCAGTAACATAATCACAACAGTAATCATAGATCCTCCAAGGGTTTTCACCCAAGTCACTGGATTTAGGGCTGCCAATCCAACAGCAACTCCCTCAAGCACCTCTAATTCTGGAATTAAAGTTAGATGTGCTTAAGAAGCTTGAAAAACTTGTTCTTTTAATTTTCTCATATCCAGTGATCTGTTTCCAGGTGACATTTTATTCTTTCCCAATTCCATTCAGTCTCATTACACTTTAGAGTTAATAAAGTCAATCTGTAACTCTCCCACCACCAAAAGATAAGGGAGGCTTAACACCGCTCTGAATCTGAAGAGATTTTATTTCTTATAAATTCTAATGAAGAATTGAACATGGCCGAATAGGAACAGCTCTGGATTGCAGTTCCTAGTGAAAACGCAGAGGGTGAGTGATCACCGCATTTCCAAATGAATTTTCACTGCCCACAGACCAGGAAATTCCCAGGTGGAAAGGGGCCACGAGTCCCCAGCACGGCTGTTTCAGCTGGTCCACTGGGTGTCCACACAAAAACTCACACAAATCCGGGTGCTGTTTCAACTGGCGACTGGAATGTCTGAGAGACAGAGTCGCTCATACAACTGAAAAAAAGGGGGCTGAAACAGGAAGCCAGGTGATCTGGCTCAGCTGGCCCCACCCCCACAAAGATCAGCAATCTGAAATGCTCTGGATTGAGAGTTTCACAGCAAGCACAGCTGGACCTACAACGGTCCAGCTCTGTGGAGGGAAGAGCGTCTGCCACTACCAAGGCAGTTCTAACTATACCCCTATAAACAAAACTGCAAGGAAGTTCACACAGCAGCTGGGCAGAGCCCATGGCAGCTCAGCAACGTCTCTGCTGGCAGACTGTGACTAGGCTACCTCTTTGCTGGGCAGAGCATCTCTGAAAAAAGGCAGCAGAATGATGGGAACTTACAAATAAAGCCCCACCTTCCCAGGACAGAGCACCTGGGGAATAAAGGCAGTTATGAGTTCCGCTGCAGCAGACTTAAATGTACCTGCCCAGCAGCTCTGAATGGAGCAACGGAGCTCACAGCTCAGCACTTGAGCACTTATAAGGGACAGACTATCTCTTCAAGCAGCTCCCCAACCCCCGTATAACCAAAGAGACACCTCATAAAGGAGAACTCAGGCTGACATCTCACAGGTATCCCTCTGGGACAAAGATAACAGAAGAAGAAACTGGCAGCAACCCTTACTATTCTGCAGCCCCTGCAGGTGACCCCCAGGCAGGCAAGCAGGGTCTGGAGTGGACCTCCAGCAGTCTTACAGCAGAGGGGCCTGACTGTTAGAAGGAAAACTAAGCAACAGAAAGAAATAACTTCATCAGCAACAAAAAGGATGTCCACTCAGAGACCCCATCTGAAAGTCACCAACCACAAAGACCACAGGTAGATAAATCCATAAATATGAGAAGAAATCAGTGTAAAAAGGATGAAAATACCCAAAACCAGAATGCCTCTCCTCCTCCGAGGGATCACAGCTCCTCACCAGAAAGGGAAAAAGGCTGAATGGAGAATAAGTCTGATGAATTGACAGAAACAGGCTTCAGAAGGTGGGTAATAACAAACTTCTCAGAGCTTAAAGATCATGTTCTAACCCAATGCAAAGAAACTAAGAGCCCTGAAAAAGGTTTGATCAAATGCTAATGAGAATAAACAGCTTAGAGAGGAATATAAATGAATGGATGGAGATGAAAAACACGAGAACTTAGCGAAGCATACACAAGTTTCAATAGCTGAATCAACCAAGCAGAAGAAAAGATATCAGAGACTGAAGATCAACTCAATGAAATAAAATGAGAAAGCAAGATTAGAGAAAAAAGAGTGAGAGGAAATGAACAAAGCCTCAAAGAAATATGGGATTATGTGAAAAGATCGAATCTACATTTGATACGTATACCTGAATGTGATGAAGAGAATGAATTCAAGCTGGAAAACACTCTTCAGGATATTATCTAGGAGAACTTTTCCAACCTAGCAAGGCAGACCAATATTCAAGTCCAGGAAATAGAACATCACAAAGATATTCCTCAAGAAGAGCAACACCAAGGCACATAATCGTCAGATTTGCCAGGGTTGAAATGAAGGAAAAAAATGCTAAGGGCAGCCAGAGAGAAAGGTCAGGTTACCCACAAAGGGAAGCCCATCAGACTCACAGCAGATCTCTCCACAGAAACCCTACAAGCCAGAAGAGAGTGGGGGCCAATATTCAACACCCTTAAAAAAAAGAACCTTCAACCTATAATTTCCTATCCAGCCAAACTAAGCTTCATAAATGGAGAAATAAAATGCTTTATGAACAAGCAATTGCTCAGAGATTTCATCACGACCAAGCCTGCTTTACAAGAACTCCTGAAAGAAGCACTAAACATAAAAAGGAACAATCAGTACCAGCCACTCCAAAAACGTACCAAATGGTAAAGAACATCAACACAGTGAAGAAACTGCATCAACTAATGGGCAAAACAACCAGCTAGCATCAAAATGGCAGGATCAAATTCACACATAACTGTCTGGTAAAGGACTTTTGGCCCCATTCTCCAGCCATGTGGAAAGGGCCTAATTCCCAATAAGGAAGGCTTTCCTCACCCGCCCCCCCACGGGGAGAATCCCTTGTCTCACTCTATCGTGGCCCGGCCCAAGACCAGCAACCTCCCCCACCCAGCAGTCCACTGAACCAATCACCATCCGCCCCATCAACTCTCCCGTAACTTCCTGCACCACAAACTCCCGCCCGGCAGACTTTTCTGCCCAGCAACTAACCTAGCCAATCACTACCTGCCA
>CAUYQU010021258.1:0-55062 GCA_963574635.1 Cheracebus regulus
GCTGGGCCTTCCCGGGTTCAGCTGTGCTTGTTCTCAGTCCTCAGCGCTTCCAATTGCTGTTCTCCTTGTGGGGATGGGACCGGCCGAGCCCGACTAAAAGGGCATCCAGTCCCGTACACTCCGCACCGAGAAGCGCCGCGCCGGCCAAAAGAGTTGTGCTGGCGACCCATGTGGGTCCTTCGCCAGGAATCTCCCAGTCTGTGGGCATCAAAAATTCATCTGCAATTGCGGCATCCACTCGCTCTCTGCGCTTTCACTGGGAACTACAATCCTGAGCTGCTGCTATGCGGCTATCTTGGATCTCTCTCCGCCCGGTGATGAAGTTTTTCTGTTTCTTAGTTTTCCTTTGGCGGATGCTTGTTCCCCACAAAGCCGGACCTTCCCGGGTTCGCTGTGCTTGCTGTGAAACTCTCAGTCCTCAGTGCTTCCAATTGCTGTTTTCCTTGCGGGGTTGGGACCAGCTGAGCCCGTCCATCCCGTATACTCCGCACCGGGAAGCGCCGTGCTGGGCCACCAGCAAAACAGCCACGCCGGCCAAAAGAGTCAGGCTGGTGACCTGTGTGGCTCCTCTGCCGGGAATCTCCTGGTCTGTGGGCAACAAAAATTCATCGGAAAGTGTGGCGTCCACTCGTTCTCTGCGCTTTCACCGGAAGCTACATTCCTGAGCTGTTGCTAATTGGCCATCTTGGATCTCTCCTTAAATGTCTTTAGATTTAAGCCTTTGACCTATCTCCAGGCATTGTCTTTATCCTGGGCTATCTATCTGGTACATAAGTAAAATTGTTTACCTCCTAGATTTTTCACTAAAAATAAGTGAAGAGTTATTAGGAGTTAACATTATAATTAATGTCTCTAATTAAAACTGCTAGATACTTACAAAGTATATAAGAAAGTAAGATGTGTTTTTGGTGAAAAGTAATAAAAAGGCATAGGGATGGGGTTTTTATTAAAGGGAAAGTAATTTTGTCTAGAGATTTTTAAGGATTGTTTTAATATTTTAAAAAATGATAGGACAAAATCAAGGATTTAAGCAAGTTGCAAAAAGTTTATGAAAGATTAAGCTTGTAAAAGAAATCCTGTATGTAAGTAAATTGGCTACTGGAAGTGTATTATTTAGTTTTTCTGTAAATTAAACATGAAAATAAAAAGCACATTGATACAGGGCCAAAATCTGGGCCCATGTCAAAATAGCAGGACTTTCTTGGAGCATTGATCTACTCTTTAATTGAAAATTACAAAAGGCTTAAGGAAATCTTACCTTATGGCTAAACTAATTACAATTTTGTAGATGTGTTTATCAGATTTTATTAAAATTAGCTTTAGCATTAGTAATACACTAATGCAAAGGTAAAATTTGGTTTCACTTCTGAACATGATTTTCCTGCACTATTAAAAGGTAATAGAAGATTTTCATTTGCCCTTAGAGTAAGCTAGAAAGAGAAACAGATTCAGTTGGCCTCATGCTGTCTCTACAGGTCTTACTGTTTGGGAAAGCGAGTTCTCCCTGCCAAAGAGTAAAGGTAGTTTTCTTGTTTGAAATCTTTGAATTATCATTTCAGCTAAATGAATGAATTATTTCATGAATTAATGACTTACTATTACAGTCACCTGTGATACTATTTTGTGATATCAAGTGTTTAAAACCTTTGATATTCGACAGTCCAAAATCAAATTCTAAATCCAGTCTTTTATATCAAATTAAATTTTTAGAAGTCTAAGAGAGATATATTCAGTGTATTTAATATGTTAAAATCAGATGGGAAACATTGTTAAATATAAAGTGTCATCTACCTTTCTTTGGGCTATATTTAAATAAATTTGTTATTTAGTATATGTTCAAAAATTATATGATATTCCTATGATTCTTATATGCCTTAGTACATTTTATCAGTAATAATTATTACATTAAATTGTTATGTGCCACAGAAATAACCAAATTTCCTTGGTCAATTTTGTCTTTGATCATGGCTACTCTAAGACTTTTGTCATTCATAATTGTTGTTTTACTTTATCCTTCTCAAAGGGCAGTTGATGATTAGCCATAGGACTCTGATAGATGCTCTTGAATGCAGGTTTCTAATAACTTTGGGGAGTGTGCCTTTGAAATAGAAAGAAAAACTTCCGGGGCTCGTATGGAGTCCTCATGTTTTAATTGGGGCTGCTGACCCAATCAAGTAGAACAGACGTTCATTGCATAGACTGAGCTAATAGAAGACAAAAGTATTTGTCTGTGTGTTAACTGTTTATCTGAAACATTGCTGATTATTTTTATTTTGTTTTTCAGAGTCAAGAAAACATTTTTCCTTTTGAGCTTTTAAAAACTGAGAAAAGTATACTCTTATGAGCAAAATTTGAAGTATGTTTCCTTCTCTATGTGATTTCTCCAGAATTTAGAAACTATTTGTGAGTAATTGTAGTTTAGGACAATATAGGCATTTGAGTAAGTTCAGTAAAAATTTGTGTGTGTGTGTGTATGTAACAGGACACAAATGGAGACACTGGTCATTTTACCAAGGCTTTAACTACAATGACATATTTTCAGTTATGAGCAGATTAGTTTGAGGAATTAAGGTTTATTTACAGAACCAATAACAGCCCTTTGACAAAACTGACCACATGCTTTATGCAGTTCCTTTACAGTGTTCCTGATCTGTAGTAAGTAAAGAATGTCACTTCTGACAGGCCCAGGAACCCTAGGTTATCTTGGTACCTGAAAAAGAGAAATTCACCCAATCCACACAAGTATCTGCAGGCATTGGTAAATTTTTTGTTGGACTTGAGGCTTTTGAAAAGTGTAATCTGAGATTTCTTATATAAAAATGGTTTCAGCAAAGCTAATTAAAAAGAAAAGAGGCTATATGTAAAATAATCACTCTTCCTGCACTTTACGCAAATAGTCAGGCCAAGCATAATAAGAATAAAAGTTTTTCAAGGAAATTAATCCTACTATGATTTGTTTTTGGTAGAAATGGAGGACTAGAGAGAGATAAATTATGTTTCAAAAGAAACTATGGCACACCCATTACTGGAACTTAGATGGGTCCATTGGCTTTCAATTCTATTGTCTACAATGTATTTGTACTGAATCCTGAATTCTTAACCAGCTGCAAGTCTCTAAACTAATGTTCAATTCTTTTCTCCTCTTTCTTTAGTTTTCTCCCATTTCATTTTTCTGACTTGGAATCATTGGAAATTCAAACTATGCTTTTCTTACAGCCCTGTGAACTGCAGCTAGTCAACTTAAAACTTCAAGTGAAAGAACAGCAACTTATTTATATAAATAAACCACTTTCGTGCCTGCCTACAGGTATGTGGACTTCAAGATAATATAGCCTAAATCAGTTTTCCAGGATTGCTTCCCACCTTTGTTGTTACAATGTTACTTCCCTTTTTTCCATTAGATTTCTCTCTTCCTCCCCCTATTTTTCTCCATGAAACATGAGACTTCACAATCTGCTAAGAGTGAGCCTCCTAACAACGTGGGACCTAACTGTCTAGAAATAAACCATCCTAGCAACAAGGGATCAGCCAATCCCAGAACTAGAGACTCATTTTTTTTCTACAATGAAAGGTTTTGAAGAAGCAGGGGGAATGTGAATGGAAAATACAATTCCAGGACCTCAAACTCACTATGCCAAAGGAAAAAGTTAAGCTTGGAAATCGAGTCACATAGAATACTGCCTTAAGGGAACAGCTTTTCTTTACTGCCAAAGAATGAGAGGAGAGAAAGAGCTAGGATTTCACTATAACAAAGTTAAGACTAGACCTAAGGGAGAACTAATTGCCAGTAATAATCAGAAAGCATCATGACAATGATTGCAGGGTAAGATACTAAAAATTTCTGCTTTAGAAATTCTCGCAAATAAAAACAAACAAAAATTGTCCATAGAAGTCAAAGAGCTGTGAGTTCAGAAAACATTTAAGAAGATTGTGGTGTCCTCAACTTTGGCAAAATAAGCCTCTAAATTTAGACAGTTTTTAAAATTTACTTCCCCATTAGAGTGCCTATAAAGGAGCTGAAACATGAGAGAGGGTTTTAACTGATGAATGAGAAAATCATGCATTGTCTAAATGTTAAATGGGCAAGTTCAAGGGCCATGGGTCTTCTGTTGAGACATGAACTGTATGTTAGTAAGTGCTGGTGAATGCTATAGTCTGAATGTATCCCCAAAAAGCATGTGTTGAAAAGCAAATTCCCAATGTAATACAGTTAAGTGGTGGGGCCTAATGGGAAATGTTTAGGTCATGAAGGCTCCACTCTAATTTTAAAAGGGCATGAGACTGTGAGTTTAATCTCTTGCTCTCTTTGCCTTTATGCCTTGAGATGACACATCAAGAAGGCCCTCACCAGATGTGGATCCCCTTGACCATGGACTTCCCAGCCTCCAGAACTGTAAGAAATAAGTCTCTGTTCTTCATAAATTTCCCTGTCTTCATAAATTACAAAACAGACTAAGACAGTGATGAAAGGGGAAGATAGTTGTAGATTGGAAAGAGAAAACTCACCTGGGTTTTCTCTGAACCCATGTTCAGGCCCCTACAGTCATGCCTACATTCATCCCAAACCTGAAAACATGAATAATTATTATATTTACTGTTGTTTCATATAACAATAATTAACTATGATTACTAATACAAAAACATTTTTAAGACAAATGCACCTATCATGTTCCAGTTACTATTCTACATACTGGATAGTAGTTTTCTAAATGACTCGTGTTTGCTCAGCATTGTACTAGTAGGAATGCATTTAACTATACATGCAGGAACAAAATCTCAAACTCTTCAGAAAAATAATGAAGATTTATTGCCTCATGTGCTTGGAAAGGCCAGAGGTAGATCTGTTTTCAGATGAGGTTTGAGCTTATAGTTCAAATAATTGGATCAAATCAACTTTTTCTTGCTATTACTTGCATCTGCTCCTTTGATGATAATTCTATTTTCAGTGAGTTTTCCCTTTCACAGTCTGAAAATGTCTGCCATTTAATTCTGGGCTATGTGCCTCCTCAATTACATATAACATGAAGAGTGAATCTCTTCAATCTATTCCCATACAAAATTGTTTTAAGCTAGGTCGTTTGCCTCTAGTCCATCCCTCCACCCCTGAACAATTCCTGGACTAGGGTATGAGATACACCAGGCCGTTTAGGTTTCATCTGCATGCTCCTCCCCTGAAGTCCTAAGGAAATTCTGCTTCCCCCAGAAGCACAAGGAGATATTTGAGGAAAAGATGAAGATTCTAAGGTAAATCAGAGTGATTTACCTTTCTTACCAAGAAAGAAGGGGAATACATGCCAAAAATATTCATTGGAGGTATTACACGCATTTCAGAGTGCAGTCATAACATTTATGCATTGAGATCCTCCGAACAATACTGAGGCAAGTCTTCTTAGTTTCATTTTTCTTTTCAAAATAAGGAAAATAAAATTAGAAATATGTGATACATTTAAGGCCACGCAGTTAGGAGGGGCAAAGGAGTCTCATTTTCAACTAGCCATACTTAGCAGCGGTTCAGAGAAATCACCATCCAAAATGAATTTTGGCAGCAGAAGTGTCTGCTGCCTTTTTGACAGGTGGAGGTAGAAGATGGGAATATTATCCAGTATGAGTTTCAGACGCATTCTTGGAAGGAAAGAAGTAGCTTTGGGATTGCTAACTTTTTAAATGGAACACAATATCAATGTTATTTTTTGCCTCTAAATTTTCTTCGCCAATATTTTGCTTTCACAAATGCATACCTCAAAGAGTATCATAGCTGACAGAAGGAGGAAAATTAATATAAGCATACTTTGTAGAGAGGCTAGTGTTTACATAAATGAGCTAGTTTACCCAGAAATATTTAGATGCACCTCATAATGAAGTTGTGTGTGGTATGGTGTATGTGGGGTGTGTGTGAGTGTATGTGTGTGTATGCAAGCTTGCCCATGTGTGTGTGTTTAAATGATTATGGAAGTTACAAGTTATTTTAAAAAGTGCTGGTTTGGTTTAAACTAAATCTGTGGGTTCAGACATGAATAAAACAGCGTAGATGGCAATAATTTGAAGGAATGTTGTCAGGGAACTTAACTTAGTGCCAAGCACTTGCAGAAAGAGTTATTAAATAAAAACACAGTTCTTATTCTTCCTCCTTTATGTTCTCATTCTTGCATAATACAGTCCTCAGTCCAAGGACTATACAGAGGTAACTAGGTTTCAACGAACTCCTGCTGTCAGAAATACAAGTGCAACAGTACATTTTTGCCTATTTTGTAGACTTATTAGGCTAGCAATATGAGTGCCTTTCAGAACCATCTTATCTGCAATAGAATGCAGAACCTGACAAGACTTTCAGGTATAGTCATAAACTAGAATGAGAAGAAATCCAAGCATTTGGAATAGCAGGTATTAAAGCACCATTTAGAGTGCCAGTTAATTGAAAGAGAGGGAGAAAAGAAGAGAAAAAGATGAGAGAGAGAGAAAAGTAAACATACCATCTTACTCTCTCTTATTAATTCAAATACAGTAAAAGATTTTCAATGATAAGGAAATAGAAGGGTCAACCTACAGATAATAGTAATTTAAACCTTTTCAACTACTTCAAGATAAACAGTATGATCAAAGCCCAATGTATAACAAGAGGAATTTGTACTAAACATGTTAGGTTATTTTATAACTAGAAAGGAGAACCTTAGTTATCATATGATTATATTATATAATTGAATGTAATTTTAATGGTGAAGAAATGTCTTATTCATTTAATTATCAACTATATCCAACATTTAAGTGGCAAAAAGACAAGACAGTTCTTCCCCTCAGGGAGACCCAAACTAATAGAAAAGGAAAAGTATACTAACATGAAAGAGGCAATAATACAGATAGCTGTGATGTATTCAAGTGCTGGAGTTAGGCAAACTTTGCTCATGGATATGATAAAAATGCAGTAGAATTTGAGCTACCATTAAGATAGACAACCTGAAACATACTAGAATGAAGAAATTGGAGGAAAGAAATGCAGGTCAAAGGAATAACAGTTACAGAGACAAAGAGCAATGAAAGAGCATGATATGTCCAGGAAACTGAAATTTTAAGTTGTTTGAAGTACAATGCAATGACTGGATAAGGACAGTTACTTGCTGCTTTACTAAGTAACAGTTATAGTGCTTGCACTTAATACATAACATTTTATTTTACCATCCCAAATACCTTTGGAGATGCATGCTATTATTTTTATTGTTATTATTGACTTACATTTATTTATTTATGTCTACATTTATTTATTTTAAACATTTTTGTAAGCTTTGACACACAAACCAAAATTAGAAAAAAACAAGTGTACAGTTTAACACTTTACAAAGTGAGCACCTACACCAATCAATAAAATTTCACCAGCTATATGGAGGCCCTCTTTGTTGTGCTCCTTCATAATTACAACATCCACTCTCCCTTCTAAATGTGGTCACTGTCCTGACTTTTAGGATAAACCCTTTTCTTTGTAGTGTTGCTATCCAAGTATGCATCGCTAAACACTAAAGTTTAGTTTCGCTTGTTTTTGAACTTTATGTCACTGGAAACTTGCCATGTTATTGTGTAAGATGCAGTTTGTTCATTAACACTGCTGTCTGATATCTCATTATATGCGTATAGCACAATTTATATACCCACTCTCCTACTGATGGTGTTTGGGTTGCTTTGAATGCTTGACAAATATGAACCATGCTGTTATGAACATTCTGATGCACGTATCCTGGTGCACTGAGATATACATATTATTAGAATACCTGTGTTGGAGTGGGAATTACTGGGTCATAGTTTATGCATATTGTCAATTTCAGTGGATGATGACAGCAATGTAGGAGATTACTTGTGTATCTCATATTCCAACAGTTAGACTATTAGTCTGCTTATATATAGCCATTCTGATAGATTATAGTAGTACTTAGGTAGTTCCAGTTTGCATTTATCTGATTGCTAGTGAGGTTGTGTATTTTTTTATACTCATTAACCATTTGAATCACCTCTTTGTGAACTGCCTCCTCAAGACTTCCCATTTTTAAAAAGAGAATTGCATTTGTTTTTGTTTTTCTAATCTTGAAGGGAAAGCATTTAACATTTCAGCATAATGGATGATGTGTGCTATGCGCTATAGCTTTTTTAATATATAAATCCTTTTTCAGATTAGGGATTTTTTTCTCCTCCTACTTTGCAGAGAGTAATTACCATGAATGAATATTGACAATTATCATATGGTTTTATCTGCATTTATTAAAAGGTTTGTATCATTTTTCTTCTTTAGTCTGTGAGTATAATAAATTTCTTTGATCAATTTGCAAATTCCATGATTATATTTTGAACAAAACAACTTGGTCATATATAGTCTTTCATTTGTAAATATTTATTTTAAAGGAAGGGTAACATATAGAGAAAAATGTATAAACCATTAGTGTACATGAATAATTATAATAAAGCTAATGTACCTGTGTAACCACCAATCAAATCAGAAAATAGAACATGACCAGCTCCTCAGAAAGGCTTCAATAACTGCTCACTTTTCCATCTTACTGAAAAGTAATCACTAGAATGAATTCTATGGACTTCTAGAATTTTTTCATATAATTTAGAGCATGTGATATATATTATTTTATGTTTTATTACACTTAATATGTTTTAGTAGATTCATCCATGTTATTTTTATGGAGTCACTTTTTTTCATTTTCATTTCTACCTGACATGAATATGCCACAATTTATTTATTCACTAATTTGTGATTTTCCTTGGGGCTCTCACAAGTAATATTCCAATGGGCATTGTACCTATTTTTGGTGCGATTTATATTAGTCAGAGTTCTCTACCAGAACCAATAGGATATATGTATGTATGGAAAGAATTTGTTAAGGAGAATTGACTCACACAATCACAAGGTAAGTCCCATGATAGGCCATTTGCAAGTTGAGGAGCAAGGAAGCCAGTGGTGGATCAGTCCAAGTCCCAAAACCTCAAAAGTAGTGAAGCCAACAGGGCAGCCTTCAATCTGTGGCCAAAGACCTGAGAGCCCCCGGCAAATCCTGGTGTAAGTCCAAGAGTCCAAAAGCTGAAGAACTTGGAGTCTGATGTTCAAGGGCAGGAAGCATTCAGCATGGAAGAAAGATGAAAGCCAGAAGATTCAGCAAGTCTGCTCTTCCACCTTCTCCTGCTTGCTTTATTCTAGCTGCACCGGCAGCCAATTAGATGACGCCCACCCAGATTAAGGGTAGGTCTGCCTTTCTCAGTCCACTGACTCAAATGATATTCTCCTTTGGCAACACCCTCACAGACACACTCAGGAACAGTACTTTGCATTCTTCAATCAAGTTGACACTCATTATTAACCATCACAAGTCCACCCCTTGTCAACTTGAACCCATACACATCTCTTGAGATCATACATAATCTTCAACTAAAGGCAATAATAAGGTAATAACTATGCCTAACATAATACAACTACCCTTCATACAACCAGAAGCACACTAACCCTTAACCTAAATGCTATTATATAAAGTTAACAATACTTAAATGTTGATATGAAGTCAATACATCTGTTACATGATAAAGGAAATAAAATGAATATACTTTCTGAGTACAAGTGTATGCATACACAAGCATGTTCTTAACAAAATAAGGAGGAAATACAATTACAGTCCTCATTGCTGCAACTGGTCATGTGGTCATAACTGGTACTGATGACTACCTTCTTTACTATCCATTCTGTATTCCCTTTACCTTCAGTAAGCACCTCAGCGGGTTATGGTATTTTAGCTGGTGGAGTGAACCAAACCTTTATTCCTGAAGTGTCTGGGCTATTTGCAGTCCTGCCTGGATTGGGTTGTTGTAGTTTCCCATTGACCTTATTCACAGGATATGGCAATACTAAGAGATGCTTAATGGATCTCCTGTATTCCATGCATACTATTCCTTACCTTCATTGTGGAGTAGAAGACTGATTTCATCTTGTTAATTCAGGTCAATCATCCCGGCCAACACTGTAACTCCCTTCTTGGCCTGTTGACTTAGAGGTAGGAGGAGCCCAAAGTGGCTAGTTAGCAATCTCAACTTCCAGTTTAATGGAATCACTGTTGTGTCTCCTGGTGGCAGTGTTACTCCCTCTGGAACTAAGACATCTAGGCCAGTAGAACGTAATGTTGTGGGAACAGGAAGCAAAAATTTTGCTAGTGGATCACTAGGGGTGATGGTGAGTCATGCCACTTTCACTTCCACCTCTTGATTCCTGGACCCATGAATCCTGGCTATGGGAGAAACAGTACCACATTCTGGATGCTGATTCAGAGTATACACAGCCTTCTGGAGATCTTTGCCCCAGCCCTGCAAAGTATTGCCACCTAGTTGGTTTTGTAATTGTGACTTCAAAAGGCCATTCCACCATTCTATCAAATCCAGATGCTTCAGGATGGCAGTAACGGTGAATTCCGTAAGCATGAGCCCACTGCTGCACTTCTTTAGCTGTAAAGTGAGTTCCTTGGTCAGAGGCAATGCTGTGTGGAATACCATGATGGTGGATAAGGCATTTCATGAATTCATTGGTGGTAGTATTGGCAGAAGCATTATGTGCAGGATAGGCAAACCCATATCTGGAGCATCTATTCCAGTGAGAAGGTAAAGGTCTCTGAATTTTAGTTGGATTTATTTTCTATCCTCTGGCATGCAAATGTCTCACCAATAAGTTTGCTACTTCTTGCTCACTGGATCCAATCAGCATAATATCATCAATGTAATGGACAAGTGTGATATCTTGCAGAAGTGAAAGGCAGTCAAGTTCTCTCTGAATAAGATTATGACACAAATCCAGAGAGTTGATATACCCCTGAGGTAGGACACTGAAGGTATATTACTAGCCTTGCCAGCTGAAAGCAAGTTGCTTTTGGTGGGCTTTATAGGCAGGAATGGAAAAAAAGGCATTTGCCAAATCAATGGCTGCATATCAGATAAGAGGAGATGTGTTATTTTACTCAAACAATGAAACCACAGCTCATCCAGCAGCTACAATGGAGTCACCACTTGGTTAAACTTATGATAATTCACTGTCATTCTCCAAGATTCATCTCTCTTCTGCACAGACCAAACAGGAGAGTTGAATGGGAATGTGGTGGAAATTGCCACCCCTGCATCTTTCAATTCCTTGATGGTGGCACTAATCTTTGCAGTTCCTCCAGGGAATTGCAGTTACTAATCCACTCTTGCATCCCAGTCTCCCTAAGCCTTTGGGTCCCTTCTTCTAAACTAAACCAAGGGAGAGCAGACATTTCCAGCCCACTAACAGTGGGCAATCTTGTGCTCCATATTTCAGCTCCCAAGCAAATAAACTATTAGAACCCTTTTTAACTCCCTAAAGCTGCACCATTAAATGCAGCATCCCTGTTTTGTGGACCCAAATCAACAAATTCAGCCTGATCCAACTTTATGTTCTTTCCACCATTATCCTACACCCTTAATATCCATTCCCATGCCTGTGCTCCAGATTTCTGCTTATATAAATTAAAAAAAAAAACTCAGTTACTTTGGGGTATAATGCACTTCCTCATGGGTCACACTCTGAACCTCACCTTGAGGGGTCTGCCAGGACTTGAGTCCAATTACTGGTCTAGAAGCAAACAGGGGAGCTGACAGTGGGTTCTGAGGAGATTCAGCCCTGTATTTGCTGGCAACTGCCTTAAGGGCCACTATCAGTGTTGCTTCAGGTAGCATGGTTAATCTCAGAAAAAGGTGGAAAGGCAGATGGAAGTATGGGTGGAGGAGGGGATGTTGCCACCACCAGGGGTGGAAAGGTTGTTTTCTCTGGCAAAAAGAAAGGATTATCAAAGTTTACAAGCTTAATGTCCCCAGCTTCATCAGGGTCCTCCCACCCATCTCCATTCCAAGTTGCAGGGTTCCATTCTTTTCCAATCAATGCCCTCATTTTAACAGTAGATACCTGGTGATACTGAGTGTGCACCTTTCGTTGCAGTTCAGTCTTTTGTACAAGAGACAAGACTCTCATTAGGGATAATCTTAGAAGGCTTAAAGCTCAGTAAGAGCTTCCAAAGCTGGGAGTTAGAATCTCTGAGCTAACCCTTTTCTTTCATCACTTTGCTCAGAGATCTTCCACCATTATTTCACACCCTTAATATTCATTTACTATTTTGTTTGGTTCTCCACATATGATTAGAGATATTATGAATAGAGTCACTAAACTTCTTGCCTCTCACCAGCATTGAATCAGGAATATCAAATACACTTGTTTTGCATAACTCTCTGAACAGCTCATGCCAAGGATTATCAGTGTTCTCCATACTATTAGAAGTAGAGTCCTTAGTATTTGGGGGTCTAGTCATATTAAGCAGCCAACTCCAGAAACTCCAAAACCAACTAAAGAAATCCATCTTTAAAATTCTGTTCCTCTAGATGACTTCTGGTATCAAAACCGGTATTAGTCAGTTTTCACGCTGCTCATAAAGACATACCTGAGACTGGGTAATTTATAAAGGAAATAAGTTTAATTGACTCACAGTTCAGCAGGGGTGGGGAGGCCTCAGGAAACTTAGAACCATGGTGAAAGGGGCAGCAAACACATCCTTCTTCACATGGTGGCAGCAAGAAGTGCATGAGTAAAAGGGGGAAAAGCCCATTATAATACCATCAGATCTCATAAAAACTTACTATCACAAGAAGAGCATGAGAGCAACATCCCCCATGATTCAATCACCTCCCATGCGTAACCCCCCACAACATGTGGGGATTGTGGGAACTACAATTCAAGATGAGATTTGGATGGGGGCATAGCCAAACGATATCAGATGTACACACATTTTAGTTGAGTATATACCTTGTATTAGAATTTCTGACTCATAGAGTTTGTATGTATTCCACTTTAAGTAGATATTACAGAATTGTGTTCTCATTTCAAAGTGTTTGTGCCCATTAACAGTTGAATGAGCAGTATATGAAAGTTTTAGTTGCTACACATTCTTGTCAACTATTTTGTTTTCATTTTTTTTCCATTTTAGCCACTTTGGTGAGTATATAGCTGTATGTAATTATGACCATAATTTGTATTTTCTTAATTTGGAGCTAAGAAACTTAATATATTTACATTAATATATTTAAGTGTTTCTATTGAAATATATGTATGTTCCTGGATAATATCCTGAAGAGTATTTTCCAGCTTGGACTCAGTCTCTTTGTCACATTCAGGTACACCTATCAAACGTAGATGTTCTTATTTTAAAAGGTACGAAATCAGAGTATGATACAGAGAGAAAGATTTAGAGGTCGATGGAGAAATTCGATCGGAGGAGACCTGGGGAAGTTTGGAAAGGAGGTGAGATCTGGGCTAAAGCCTGCAGTAGCAGAGTTTGGTGGCGAAAAGGCCTTCAGGCAGGGGTAGCAGGCCAGGTGGCTGTATAAAGAAGAGTGTGTTTGGGAACCGCGTGCTGACTGACCCTCTGGAACAGGGTTTTCCCGCAGGACAGTGGGGAGAGCGGTGGTTAGTCAGGAAGGAGGCTGAGAGTGTTGGTTCCCTATCTAGTCTCTGTGAGTGGCTCCCAAGGCCAGCCACTAACCTCTCTGACCCTGTTTGCCATCCTGTGAATCAGGTTTAATGACCCTCATCCTGCCTGTTATAGAGAGGTTTTGAAGGTCAAAGGGACCCCAGAGACTGCTATGCAGAGAGAGAGGTCACTTGCTCCTGGTTTTGCTTCTGTCCCAGGGGTGTGTGGGCCCCAGTGGTTTCTTCAGAACTGACCTCCAGCCACATCCTACCAGGCCCGCGACCCACACCCCAGGTGCTCCTGAAGGTCAAGAGTGTGTCCTGCTCATTTGCGTCCTGTGCATGTAGTAGGTGGTCAGAGCCCAAGTCAAGGAGTCAGCCTGACAGCAACCTGATCCCCATTCAGGTGTACAGTGCCCCAGAGGCCCCTGGCCAATCACTTTCATCTCTGAGCCTCAGTGTCCTCATAATGGGGCTGTGGTGAGCAGCAGGTGATATGGAGCTTGTGTCCAGCCCCGATGAGGGACTGCCGGGACTGCTCTAACCAGGGACCTCACCATCCTTCCCAGGATATCCTGGAGCAGGAAGGCTCCTGCTGGTCTGATTCCCAAATGACGATCAATTACTCATTCCATTCACTCTCTCACTTTGTTCACTCACTCCGCTCACTCGCTCTTCAACAAATGTTTACTGACCACCTTCCAGGCACCTAGCATAGCACTGAGTGCTTTGTTGTTGCAATCTGTTTAAGACAAGGTTTTGAACATCAAAAGAGAACTTATAATTGAATTAAAATTGACAGGTAACATGTAATTATATGCCCCGTAGATGGGGCAGGTGACAGTTTGACAGAGTGCAAAGGGAGAAAAAGACACAGAAATTGTTAGGTTGGAGTAGGGTAGGGGTATGTGTCAGGAAAGACCTCTCAGAGGGTGTGGACTCCAGCAGAGGCTGTGGAGCTCAGGTGGGTGGGGAGTGGAAGGTGGGCATTCCAGGTAAGGGAACTACCTGAACAAAGGTATTGAGGGAGGCGGGCATGTGGCCACCAAACCTGCTTAGCTGGAAGGAATGGGTGGAACCTGGTTGTACAGGTGGCCAGGGCTGGGTGGCAGAAGGCCAGGAGACTGAGCACTTCCTGCAGCCTGGATTCCAGGGTGTTGATGGGGGAGGCTGCAACATCAGCTAACTCAGAGGCTCTGAGGTGGCCAGGTGGGAGGGTCAGTGATGGGCTCGCCTCCCTGCCCCTTTAGATAGGACGCAGGGTGGGAAGAGCAGAGCTTCTGCCTCCAATTCACTGTGCAGGTCAACATTCAGGTAGGTCACTGTGTTTCTCAGGGTCTCGGTTTCTAAACATGGAAAACTGGAGTGACTGGACCAGATGGTCTCAATTGCCTTTCCAGCTCTGGGACTCTCGAATCTTCTTACTGTCAATTCTGCATCTGCTGTGGCCGACCTGCCCATCCGGCTTCTCGGCAATCACCCTCCCCACCAGCCGCGTGGTTAGCTTGTGTGCTCATGCTTGCTTCACGTGATCCTTCTCTGCCAACCCGGCTCTGGAAGATTCCTGACCCTGGGAGACACACTGCACAGACAATCAGATGAATCCACTGGAGAATTTAAACCAAGAAATCCAGGCCCTGGATTTATTAGACAGTGTTAGCCCTTAGTTACAAGGTTATAAGAAAAAGAAAGATTAGTGTTTGCTGAGCTTTATTTCATTCTCACATCAACCCTGCAAAGTAAGCTCTGGTTGTATACCCATTTTATAGATGAGGAAACCAAGTGTAGTGAAGAACCATGTTTGTCAGATTATGGCATGCAACTGGTCGTGATGCATCCCAATTCCTCAAGAAAATAGTTTAAAACAAAAATCAAAATATTTAGATTTTAGTATATTTTAGTATAGTTTAGTATATATTAATACACATAGTATAGTTTAGTATAGCACATATGCTATATACTAAAAATATACTAAAAACTACGTATTTCCATTTTTAGTGTATGTAATATAGTATATGCTAAAAATAATTATATCTTTAGAGAAACTTATATTATTTTGTTTATGTAAATATTTTATACCATGGACTGAAATTCCAATAGGAAATTCCAAATAAGTTCTACTAACTCTGAAACAAAATGTTTCTTGGAACTGACACAGCAGATAAAGAATTTAAGGAGCGAAGTGAACATGGGTTTTATATATTGGGAAGGATTTTCCCTGAGATCTTTCGAGCTTCTATCTGCTGTTAGCATCTGTTGTTTGAAGTTTCCAGCATGGGCCTCTTCTCAATAACATGGACACACTGGATCTATCGGCGGGGAAAAGAGGGTTGTGGATGTCGTTTGTCTACATTGCTGCAATGGGGCTGCAATGCTACTCCACTGGCTCATGCAGTAACAAATCCCATAGACAGAATATGACCCGGCTCTTCATCACTTGACTCTCCTGCTGCCCCCAGAGGTAGCTGAGAGCTGGACCAGATCTAAGCCCTGTATATTAAAATCCCAGGAGGGCTGAAGTTCTGGAAAAGCAAGAAGGAAAAACCTACAGACAATGTGGGTCTGCAGAGAGGGTGTTGGAGCACGTGATCAGAGAGAAGCAGGGCAGCCCCCCTGAGCCCCAGAGAGACGTGGAGAGGAGGCTTTGGCTCTCCGAAAGCCCTGTGTACTTTCTGCTGCCTCAGTTGTGAGATTGCTTTGAATCTTGATGGCCAGTTCCCTTTTATGGAAACTTTTCTGAGTAAAAGGTCATTTCTAGCAACCAGACAGTCCCTGATGAAGACCTCAGTGTTATGATGGTGTCTATGTCCTATCAATTAAGGTCCTGGAATATGCATCCTACCCCATAAACTTGACTGTACAAGAAATGTTACATTATTTTATTTCCTTGAGGTCTAATTAAATCTGACCCTGACTCCACATTCTGGCTGAAGTAGCTGAAAAACTGATTTCTGTTGTGAGTGAGATGGGATGAGGGGGAACCCTTCTCTCTTTTTTTTTTTGAGACAGGGTCTCACTCTGCCACCCAGGCTGGAGTCCAGTGGTGCCATCTCAGGTCACTGCAACCTCTGCCTCCTGGGTTCAAGGGATTCTTGTGCCTCTCATGAGGATCCAGTGAGAAAATGGACATACAATTCAAAGTGGAGTAGCTTGGGACTATAGGTGCATGCCACCGTGCCTGGCTAATTTTTGTAGTAGAGATGGAGTTTCACCATGTTGGCCAGGCTGGTCATGAACTCTTGAGCTCAAGGGAGTCCGCTCCTCAGCTCCTAAAGTGCTGGAATAACAGACGCGGGCCACCGCTCCCAGCCAGGACCCCTCTTCTTCAGGGCAGTGCACTATCTGTGAAGCTCCCACCTGAAATGGGTCTTCAGTCCACCTTGCAGACATGGCTACTGCTGGTCTTCTCCTCGTCCCTTCTGTGGGGACCCCTGTAGGTAGGCATCTATTGTACTGCTGTGCCAGGGTCTAGCCTCCCTGAATTAAATGTGCCACTCAGCCACTTCCATTGGTCACTGCAGTTTCCACCCTGCCCAGTCCTGGTTGATCTTTGTCTCACTGCTCTCAAAGGCACTTGGCTCTCTCCCTCTCCTGCCGCATAATAACTCAAGTTCAGGCTTTTGCTCAAAGCCAGAGGAGGCAGCCTGAAATGGAGCACCTTCTAGGTAGCATGGGTCTAGTTTGTACTGGAGGAAGGAAGAGGGGGTATAGGAGCACAGAAAGCAAAGGCGACACCCCACTGGTCATTGTGGCAATCAGCTAGGGTATTCCTAACGGCCACCGTACCCGCTACTTCTGGAAACCTCTCTTTTCCAGAAGGGCCCTGTGGCCATGGAACGTAGATCCCCCACTGATATTTGAGTGGGTTCCTGGAGTTGTTGCCTGCAGCCCAAGATCCATTTTCTCCCAGCGGTGAGAGATGGAGAGGGAGCAGCTGGTTCCTAGAGCGGGTGGTCAGTGTGAAGCTCCGGCAGGACCCTGGCAGGTGGTGGCTTCCCCAGCCAGCTTCTCAGAGAGCTGCCCCAGCCCGGGCCACTGCTATTCCTCCAGGATTCTTCCTTGGGGGTAGCTCTACGTTCATTTTTATTGGATGTGTCAAAATCACTTTGCTTAAGCTCAAATCTCATCTAGGTTCTCTGTTTAAATAAATCCCAAATGTCTCAATGCAGACTTCAAGGCCCTGCATGATCCAGTCCCTGTTCGTCTTTCTAACTTCAAGCCTCACCCTTTCTCTCCTTGCATTCTCTCTGGGTTCCAGAATCACACACATATTATTTCTCTCTTTTCCTGACCTTTGGTTATCCTGTGTCTCCTGCCTGGCACACAACCTCCCCAGCAGGCTCTTTGGCTGACTCCAGAGCCATCCCTCAGCGTTGGAGAGTAGAGGAAACAGTGGTTTTCAGGTCTCAGGTCTGCAGTCAAATGGCTGCTGCACCACTTGCTGGATGTGTGATCTGTTGTTCTCTGAGCCTCAAGCTTCTCATCTGTAAATTGGTTATCACTAAACCAACTTCATAGGGCTGAAGTGAGGATCCAGTAAGAAAATGGACATGAAACACAAAGTGGAGTGAGAAAATGTGTCACTCTGATATGCTGTCAGCGTAAAAAATGGTCTCTTCCATTCCTTCAACAGATATCCCCTCTTTGCACTCTACCCCCAGCTGAATAAAAGCAGAATGTAGTTTATGTAGCTTAAGAGGTGACTGACAGCTAGATTCCTGGTCAGGAGATTGAGTGATAGAGAGCTTGAAAGTGACAGGTATCATTTATTAACACCTGCCATGTGCCCAGTGCCACGTGAAATGCCCAGAGACATTATCCCATTGAATTCACACATCCCCTGGCAGGGAGGAAGTTTTTCATTTGTCTGTTTTTATGAACAACAACAAAAAAGAGACTCAAAGAGTTGAAGTGACTTATCCAATGTCCCTGCAGTTAAAACACACACACACACATACACACACACAAGCACACGTACATATATATATACTTATATACACCCTTCCACCCCATATCCCTTCACAGTCTCAAACATATTCACACACTCATATATATATACATGCACATCCCCCACACTGTCACACACACACACACATGCACGGAAAAGGATAGATGGGAGATTGGACCTTGGTTGGCTCAAAAAGATTGAGAAGACATGAATAAGAGTCTTCATCCAGTCCCAACCAAGGGTGGCAAAGCAGGCTGAATGCAGGAGTCCTGGCTCTTATTCATAACCCTGCTATGCTTAGGAAACAGTGTTGGCCATGATGACGCTGTTGTTTCATTGGCACTTAATGGGGCTGCTTGCTCCTCTCCACAGCAGTCCCAGATGATCAGAGGCTGGCAAAGAACGTGTGCCCAAAACATGGTGGTGAGTTTTTACAAGGGAGGAGAGTACCACTCCCTAGTCCCAGGATGTTCCAAACCTTCGCCTTATCTGATTTAAGCAGTGCAGACATGCTCTGGTGGATCAGTGGAATACTCCTTGGATTCCTGCATTTACCCTGGCTCTCCCAGTCCCTGTGGCTTTGTTGACTGCACACACACCTTTCGTTTCCATGAACCACATGGCCCACATTACTTTTATAAATTTTTTATTAAATTTGACAAATAAATGAAAAATTTTAAATGCTGTCTGTGAATACCTGTGAACCTTTTAGTGTTTCAGACACGTCCCCTCACTTGGAAGTGGTGGTTAGGCCTGTGCCCAATAGGCTGGGCCATCTGCAGTGTTATTCATCCTTCATTCAAAAATGTTTATTGAGGCCAGGTGCGGTGGCTTACGCCTGTAATCCCAGCACTTTGGGAGGCCGAGCAGGATGGATCACCTGAGGTCAGGAGTTTGGCCTGGTCAACATGGCAAAACCCCAGCTCTCTTAAAAATACAAAACTTAGCTGGGCATGGTGGTACACACCTGTAGTCCCAGCTACTCGGAAGGCTGAGGCAGGAGAATCACTCGAACCCGGGAGATGGAGGTTACACTGATTGCACCACTGCATTCCAGCCTGGGCAACAGAGTGAGACTCCATCTCAGCTTAAAAAAATGTTATTGAGCACCTGCCGTGAGCAGGACACCGTTATGGGCCTGCGATAACAATTGTGTGCCAAACAGGCGAGGCTCCTGTCTCCAAGGAGATGACCGGAGGGAGACAGAAAACAAGTCAGCAAACGAAGCAATGAGCAAAATGGTTTCAGGCAGTGGTGTGCTAGAGACACAATACAAAAGCTTGTGAAATACCCCAAAGGATTGAAAGCAGGGACTTAAACAGACACCTGTTCACAAGTGCACCTAGCAGCACTATTCACAATAGCCCAGAGGTGGAAACAACCCCGTGTTCATGAGCAGGTGAAGGGACGCACAGAACATGGGGTATCTACACACAATGGCACATTATTCACCTTTAATAGGAAGGGAAATTCTGACACACACTACAGCACCAATGGACTTTAAGGACACTATGCTAAGGGAAATGAGCCAATGACAAAAGGACACAAACTGTGTGATTCCACTTGTATGAGATTCCTGGAGTAGTCAAATTGCCAGAGACAGAAAGTAGAATAGAAGTTACCCTAGCCGGGCGTGGTGGCAGGTGCCTGTAATCTGAGCTACTTGGAAGCCTGAGGCAGAAGAATCGCTTGGACCCGGGAGGCGGAGATTTTGATGAGCCAAGATCGTGCCACTGCACTCCAGGCTGGGCGACAGAGCAAAACTTGGTCTCAAAAAAAAAAAAAAAAAAAAAAGTTACCAAGGGCGGGGGAATTATTGTTTAATGAGTATAGAGTTTCTCTTTGGCATGAAGAAAACAACTGGAGAAAAATGGCAGCGATGGTCACACAGCAATGGGAATGTACTTCCTGCCACTGAAGCATACACTTAAAGGTGGCTCAAAAGATAAATTTTATACATGTATGCTTTACCACCAAAAATAAAATGACTTTTTTTTTTAAATTATTTTGAGACGGAGTCTCCCTCTGTTGCCCAGGCTGGAGTGCAGTGGCATGATCTCCATTCGCTGCAACCTCCGCCTCCCGGGCTCAAGCAATTCTCCTGCCTCAGCCTCCGTAGTAGCTTGGACTACAGGAACCATACCCAGCTAATTTTTGTATTTTTAGTAGAGATGGGCTTTCACTACACTGGCCAGGCTGGTCTCAAACTCCTGATCTCATGATCCATCTGCCTTGGCCTCCCAAAGTGCTGGGATTACAGGTATGAGCCACCCCTCCCAGCCAAAAAAAACAACTTTTTTTTTAAAAAAAGGTTATGTGCCAGAGAGTAACTGAGCGGAGATAGAAAGTGGGCAAATGGACCTAAGATGGCTGTAGAAGGCTCCACTGGGAAGGGACATGGGAGCAGAGTGGAGGGAGGTCAGGCAGGAGAGCTGGGCGGGGCAGTGGCACATGGGGCCTTGAGGCCAGTGCAGGGAGTGCAACTTTTATTCTAAGCAGTGGACAAACTACAAAAAGATGTAGCTGTGGGGTGACGTAATCAAACTGACACTTTTTAAAGCTCCTTTGGGCCAGGTGCAGTGTCTCATGCCTGTAATCCCAGCACTTTCGGAGGCTGAGGAAGGCAGATCATGAGGCCAGGAGTTCGAGACCAGCCTGGCCAGCATGGTGAAACCCCATCTCTACTAAAAATACAAAAATTAGCTGGATGTGGTGGCTCATGCCTGTAGTCCCAGCTATTCAAGAGGCTGAGGCAGGAGAATCGCATGAATCTGGGAGGCGGAGCTTGCAGCGAGCTGAGATCACACCACTGCACTCCAGCCTGAGCAATAGAGTGAGACTCTGTCTCAAAAATAAAAATAAAATAAAATAAAAGCTCCCTTGAGCTGCCATGGGGCAGAGATTGCCAGGGAAGACACTGGCCTCCACAGGAGCTGTGGGGAGGTGAGCGTGGGAGTCCAGGCAACAGGTGGGGCCTGTCCCCTTCCATATCTCAGCCCACTCGCCCTTGCCTAGTCACATGTTGGGTCAGCAGGTCACACATTGGGAAAGGAAGATGAGGAAATCAGAATGTTGAAATCCACTGTGCCTGTGTCATGGCAAAGGCTCTGCCCTGTTGGGGAATGGGGTGTGTCCCATGCTGCCCCTTGGACCTAAGCCTCATTCACTCAGCTTGCTATGGGAGACAGGAGCACAGGGGTCTGTAAGCAGAGGCCAAGAGGGGGCAGGGTGGTGGCTTACAAGGACATCGGCCTGAGGGTCAGGCAGAACTGGCTCAACCCCAGCTCTGAAGCCTGCTGCACGCCTTGGGTAAAGGAGCTCACCTCCCTCAGCTTCAGTTTCTCATCTGTAGAAGGAGGATAATAACAGTTCTTACATTGCAAAGTCATTGTAAGGGTTCAACAAGATAATGTGTGTTAAGCTTTTTTTTTAAATTTTTTTAATTTTATTTTTTAGAGGGAGTTTTGCACTTGTTGTCCGGGCTGGAGTGCAGTGGCCCAATCTTGGCTCACTGTAACCTCCGCCTCTCAGGTTCAAGCCATTCTCCTGCCTCAGCCTCCTGAGTAACTGGGATTATAGGCATGAGGTACCATGTCCAGCTAGTTTTGTATTTTTAGTAGAGACAGGGTTTCTCCATGTTGGTCAGACTTGTCTTGAGCTCCTGACCTCAGGTGATCCGCCCACCTCAGCCTCCCAAATTGCTGGGATTACAAGCGTGAGCCACCACACATGGCTTGTGTTGAGCTTTTAACACTGTATCCAGCTCAGGGTAAACTCTCAGTAAAGGATAGTTATCACCATTGTCGTCATCATTATTTTACTACTCTAGATCTAAAATATTTACTCCATCTGCCCTGGGCATATTAAGATCATAAGACTTTCCTAACTGAACTTGTATGTAAGTCCCTTTGATTAATGAGGTTGGCTACCATCTAATGCTCTGTGAGCATCTCGGGGCAGGGTTTGGATCTTCATCATTCTCTTCTCCTCCAAGTCACACAGTAGGCATTCCTGTCTATGGTGACTCTACACCCTGGTTTTTATTGATAGCACTCAGAATTCCTGGAGTTACCTGTTCAGTGTCTGTTTCCTGCCAGAGGTGGTCCATTTAGGCAGGACCATCCCTCTCTTGGCCATTGTTGTGTTAAGAGTGGACAGGTTAAGAATCCAGACTTAGCCAGGTGCAGTGGCTCACACCTGTCATCCCAGCACTTTGGGAGGGCTAGGAGGGAGTATCTCTTGAGCCTAGGAGTTCAAGACCAGCCAGGGCAACATAGGGAGACCCCTTCTCCACAAGCAAATTAAATATTAGCCAGGCATGTTGGCATGTGTCTATAGACCCAGCTACTTAGGAGGCTGAGGTGGGAGGATCACTTGGGCCTCAGGGGGTTGAAGCTGCAGTGAACCAAGATCACACCACTGCACTGCAGCCTGAGTGACAGAGTGACACCCTGTCTCAAAAACAAACAAACAAACAAAATCCAGACTTCCAGTGTACAGTCATCCTTTGGTATTGATCTATAGGATATCACTTCCAGGATCTCCTTTAGATACCAAAATTCAAGGATGCTCAAGTGCCTGATGTAAAATGGTTTGGTATTTGCTTATAAGCTAGGCACATTCTCCTGTATACTCTTTTTACTTATCTTTATTTTTGAAACGGAGTCTTTCTCTGTTACCCAGGCTGGAGTGCAGTGGTGCGATCTTGGCTCACTGCAACCTTCGCCTCTCAGGTTCAAACGATTCTCCTGTCTCAGCCTCCCAAGTAGCTGCAATTACAGGCACATGCCAAAACATCCGGCAATTTTTTTTCTGTTTTTAGTAGAGATGGGGTTTCGCCATGTTGGCCTGACTGGTCTGGAACTCCTGACCTCAGGTGATCTGCCCACCTCAGCCTCCCAAAGTGCTGGGATTACAGGTGTGAGCCACCATTCCCAGCCTCTCCTGTATACTTTAAATCATCTCTAGATTACTTACAATACCTAATACATGGAAATTCTATGTAAATAGTTGTTATATCATTTAGGGAAGAATCACAAGGAAAAAGTGTCTGTGCATGTTCAGTATAGACACTTTTTTTTCCAAATATTTTCCATACACAGTTGCTTGAATCCATGAATGCAGAAACTATGGATACAGAGAACTGATTGTATATCCAAAATAACTGAAAGCAGAGACTCAAACAGATATTTGTATACAAATGTTCATAGCAACACTCTTCAGATTGGCAAAAGGAGGAAACAACCCAACTGTCCATCAACAGATGAGTAAACAACACGTCCTATATCCATACAATGGAATATTACTTAGCCTTAAAAAGGAAGAAAATTTTGATACATCCTACAACATGGATGAAAATTGAGGGTACTAAGCTAAGTGAAATAAGCGAGTCACAAAAAGATGAATGTATGATTCCCCTTATATGAGTAGTCAAACTCAAAGAGACAGAGAGTAGAATGGTGGTTGCCAGGGCTGGGTAAGGGGACATGGAGAGTTGTTTAATACACATTTCAGTTTTGCAAGATGAAAGAGTTCTGGAGGTTGGTTGTACAATAATGTGAATATATTTAACACTACTGATGTACACTCAAAAATGGTTACAATGGTGAGTTTCATGTTACATGTGTTTTTTTTAAAACTATAGTTTTAAAAAAGAAAAAGAATCTGGACTTTTAAGGAGAGCTACCTGGGTTACAACCTGAACTCTGATATAATTGGAAACAACAATGTTACCAGTCTTGTGGGGTGAACATGAGTCTTGCATGAGATACTAATGTAAAATCCAGTGCCTGACACATGGTATGTACTTAACAAATGTTATATCTTTGCTTGCATTATCCTACATGCTCAATAAACATCTGTTGAAATAAATGAATGAAGCAAATGTTTAAAGAGGTAACAGCCACTCACTCTTCAAAGAAGGCTTTGTGTTGGGAGCTATTGTTGGGCCTCTACAGGGCTAAATCCAGAAGTCCCATCTTGACTGTTGGTGGCATTTGTTGCAGTTGCTCCTTCTTTTCTTCCTGAAATCCTTTCTTCACCTGGCTTCAGGGACAGAGCTCTCTCTTGGTTCTCCTTGTACCTCCCTACCCTCAGTGTCTCAGTCTTCTTTGCTAGCCCTCCTCAGCTTCCTGACCTCTCAATGTGAATGTGCTTGGGACCCAGTGATTGCTTCTCTTCTCTATTCCACCTGTACTTACTCTGTAGGAGGCCTCAGCCAGACTCACGGCTCCACATCCCATTAATGCATGCATTAATACCATAGACACATACACAATATAGCTCTCCACCTCGGACTTCTCCCCTGACATCCAGACTCACATATCTATTCCCTGCTAGATGCTTCCACTTTGATGTCTAACTCAACATTTTAATAAACAAATAGAAGAGATCCAATTTAGTACATCTAAAATAAACATCATATCTCAGTAAACAACAACTCCACTTCCAATTGTTTTAAACCAAAAACCTGGAATCATCTTAACTTCTCTCTTTCTCCCATGTCCCACATTCAATCTGTCAGTAAATTCCATGTGTTCAGCCTTCAGAATCTACCCACTTCATTCCACTGCTATCATCTCATTCCAAGCCCAGCACCCCTTGCCTGGATTACTGTTACTGATTTGTGGGTGATCTCCTTGCATTTATCTTGAACCCCCTTCTCAACAACATATTCCCAAAACAGCAACCGGAGTGATCTTTTAAGAACTGAAGATCATGTCCTTTCACCTATCAAAACCATTTATGGCGTCATTGTTCACTCAGGGTAAAAGCAAAATCCTTGCAGTGCCTGTAAGTCCACATGCTCTGGCACTGTCACATCTGTGACCTTAACTGCTACCACGGTCTCATTGGCTCACCCTGCTCCTGCTACCATGGTCTCATTGGCTCCAACTCCTCCGCCTTCCTGCAGTTCTTTGCATATGCTTGGCAGGACCCTACCCTAGGGCCTTTGCACTCTCTTTCCAGGGCCCCTCTTCCTGCTAACATATCCACAGCATGCTTCCTCCATTTGTGCAGACCTCTACTCACAGACCATGTTATCGGAGAGACCCTTCTGCCTTCTGTATAAGGAGTGATATCCCTCCACTGATCTACCTCCTTCTCTACCTTTTACCTTGCTGTATTTGTCTGTCACTGTCTGATACACTACACATCTCACTGACTTTTCTTTGGCATTGTCTACTGACTCCCTAAAATATCGGCTCTATGAGGTCAGGGACCTTGCCTGACTCTTGCACTGATATTTCTCAAGAGCCCAGTGCCAAGCACATGGTAAGTCCTCAGTAAATATGTGTCCAGTGAATCAATGAATCAGTGAATCAGTGTGCTCATTTGCAAAGAGGCTGTGACCTGCACGAGTTAAGAGTCGATGAATGGGCGAGACTCTCTGTGTTGCATCTTTCCTAGAGGAAAGGGCATTGCTGTTGCAATTGCGTTGCAATCAACTGCACTGGGTGGGTTTACTGGGTAATCGGGTGGCATTGGCCCAAACCGCAGAAGTAGATCTTTTCCCCATTTTTTCAGCGATTTCCTGAAAATCCTGCCCAACAACTAGCCCCTCCAGGTAGCACCTTTACTAACAGGGCTGCTGTTTGTCCAGGGTACCAGGGTGGGCTCCTGGATCCTCTGAGAAAAGGTCAGTAGAAGTGCAAATGCTGATCCCCCAGATGCTGGATTTGCTGGTCATATGTAGCAGAATTAACAGCATATTCTTTACACGCAGAGAACAAACCTCCCCTCAAACCTCCCCACTAGAGCTGGGATTTTTCCTTCCTCTGCTATAGTGAGCCGGCCCAGGCCATAGCATCTGGCAGCATTTCCCTGATTCCCTGGCTTTCTCCGTGCGTTGCCACGGAAATGGGCCACTGGCACTCTAAGACATATTCCAGTAACATTCATTCATACACCCTATTGCCCTCTCCAAGGGCCTGAACACACACACACACACACACACACACACACACACACACACACACACACACACACATACACACAGTGACCTTGGTGCTATCATCCTAATTGCCTGGGACAATGCCAACATGAGAATGAGTGGGTCACATGGCAGATACTTAAGACTCACATGCGCTGCTCATGTGGCCCATGTGCAAAGATGAGGGGGAAATAACCTCGATTCACAAATGCAATAATCTTGGCAGGAATCTCTCTCGCTTTTCCCCCTTGCATTCAGCCAAGAGGCAAAACCAAAAGAGAGGCTTTTTGCTTTAAGGCAAAATCAAATCGTTGTTCTAGTTCTACTCAATGGGGAAGGGGAAGATAAATACCTTGTTCTAATTATGAGTCAGCTGCAATCACTTGTCCCTCACAGTGTGCCTGCTACCTCACATGGCCTAGCTCTGTCATCGGTGAGAGAGAGCCCAAGTTCCTCACTTGAGAATGGACAGAGAAGCTGTCACCTAATGTTTGTTTTCAGCTTCTTGGGATCCTAGCAAAATTATTATAGAAATGTTTTCCGTGGGTATATTGCTATATAAATGTACTAAGTATGTGAATATGTACTTGGTAGGTGTGTTATAGTGGAAGACGGTGCTTGTGAATGGGTCTTTTTGCCCATGGAAAGAATATGGGGCTGGGATGTGAATGTATAGATATAAACCTGTGTGCATGGTGTGGGGAAATGATCTCTGAAGTTGTATGCATGATCTTTACATACAGGCATGGTGCACGTATGCACATGTGTGTGTTCCTGTATGTGTAGTGTGTACTTGGAATACACGTGCACATACAGAACTCATCTTAAATGCTAAACCGTCTGTTTCTCTGGCTCCACTTGCTGTACCACACAAGGCTCCCTCCACAGCTTCACTGGTCTCCCTAGAGGACTTATAGCTTAAGATGAGTGATCGAAGAAATTGTGGTTGAGTTTCTACCCCTCAAAGATTTAATCCCAGGGGTTAGGGAGAAGGGACTCCAGCTGGCAGTTTGTGAGGACGGCCATGAGGAGAAATGAAGTTCCTTGGTGCCTGGAATCTAAGGAGTTCTGCTTTTCTGTGAAGTGCTACACCTACTTACAGAGTCAGCCTGGCAGAAAGATCTAGCAAGGAGATTTCTGTTTCCAACGCACACTCTCACCAGTATGTATGCTCAGGCTCCTTGTGACTGTGTGACACAGTAACTTGATTTCGTCACTGAAAACACACACCCACACCCATCCCTCCCCCTGCCTCCCACACACTCACCGTTAACATTGTGATTGTGCTGCAAACTGACCACAGCCAACCTAGGAAAGAGGGCTCCAATGATCGCCACAGAAATACATATTCTTTTCCTTTTAGATTCAAGAATAATACATGAATATTGGGTGCGATGGCTCATGCCTATAATACCAGCACTTTGGGAGGCTGAGGTGAGAGGATTGCTTAAGCCCAAGAGTTTGAGACCAACCTGAGCAACATGCCAAAACCCTCTCTCAAAAAGGAAGAAAGAAGAAGAAAGAAAGAAGGAAGAAAGAAAGAAAGAAAGAAGGAGAGAGAGAGGGAGGGAAGGAAAGGAAGAAAGAGAAAGAGAGAGAGAGAAAGAAAGAAAGAGAAAAAGAAAGAAGGAAAGAAAGAAAGGAAGAAAAAGAAAGAAGGAAAGAGAAAAAGAAAAGAAAAAAAGAAAAAGAAAGAGAAAGAAAGAAAGAAAGAAAGAAAGAAAGAAAGAAAGAAAGAAAGAAAGAAAGAAAGAAAGAAAAAGAAAACTTAGCCAGGCATACCAGCATGTGCCTATCTCCCAGCTACTCCAGAGGCTGAGGTGGGAGGATCGCCTGAGCTTGGGAGGTCAAGGCTACAGTGATCAAGATCACACCACTGCACTCTAGCCTCAGCGACTGAGTGAGACTCTCTATCTCAAAAAAAAAAAAAAAAAAAAGCCTACATATGAAAACACAGCAAGTTCAAGGCCTCAAATGATGATGACTTATCTTTTAACATTTCATATCTTTGGCCAAAAAAGTTGCAGTGTGACCCTGAGCCATATATTGGGTTGAATCACTGAAATTGCAGGAACTCAATCATCTCTGACGTACAAAACTATTTCACGTGGTTCAATCTAATACATACCTTTTTGAGATTCTGTGTATAAAATGAGGATATTAATCCATACCTGGCAGGACTGTTTTGGAGATTAAGTATCCAACAAATGCCAGGACCAAATCTGATAGTCAAACCCACTGATTTTCAAATGTATCTCTTTGTCACAGATTGATGGAAATGAGGTTTTCTGCTCTCCAATCTTGTTGCTTAATTTTCTAATGTGTTACCCTCCCTAGATTCTGGAAGGGTCAAAGATCTTTAGAATTTCTCTATTTTATTCTTTCTTTTCATAAGAGCTCTTTCTTATTCTCTGATCTTTCATTTTTATAGCGTCTTAGTCTAATCTTAGGGATGTAATATATACTCTTTCTTTCTTTCTTTTTGTTTGTTTGAAAGTTTCTCACTCTGTCCCCCAGGCTGGAGTACAGTGACATGACCTCGGCTCACTGCAACCTCTGCTTCCCAGGTTCAAGTGATTCTCCTGCCTCAGCCTCCTGAGTAGCTGGGATTACAGGCATAAGCCACCATGCCCGGCAAATTTTTTTGTATTTTTAGTAGAGACGAGGTTTCACCATGTTGGCCAGGCTGGTTTTAAACTTGTGACCTCAAGTGATCCACCTGCCTCGGCCTCCCAAAGTGCTGGGATTATAGCCGTGAGCCACCATGCCTGGCCTCTGTAATATCTACTCTTTCTGAGCTTGATGCTGTTATTGTTCTTGTTGGCCACTGTTTGCAGTTTTTTCTGCTCTCAGTAATGTCTCTATCACCTTTGGGTTCCTTTTTCTCTGTTTTGTTCCAGAGGCTTTGTTTGATTACCCTGTGACTGTGGCTGGTGTTCATATCTAAGAGCTGAATAGCTGTTTAGAAGCTCATGAATAATCTTGTTGAGTGATGAGCTTTACTATTGGTTAAAGAGGTAGTGATTTTGTCCTTAGGTTGGTCAACCTCCCTAGATAGCACTTCTGCAATCTCCTGCTTGGTAACTATTACCTTGGCAGCCAGTGAGGATCTCACTATTTAATATGAAACTTTCATTTAACACCTCTCTAAAATAAAGTATTTTGCCCCTGTCCTGACTGGAGCCCAGTGTCTTTTCTGGTTTATCTTCCCCCAAATAAAAACATACAGTATTTTATTATGATAGAGGAGGAACGTTTTCTTGGATTCACTGGTTAGGGAAGGAGTGGTGGTGATGGTGGTGATGGTGTGGTGATGGTGGTAGTAGCAGTGTAGAGGTGATGATGGTGGTGGTAATGATGATGGTGATGGTTGTGATGGTAATGGCAGTGGAGGTAGTGATGGTCATGGTGGTGGTGACAGTGGTAATAGTGATAGAGATGATGGTCATGGTAGTGGTTGTGATGGTAGTGGTAATGGGGGTGGAAGTGGTGATGGAGGTGGTGATGGTGGTGGTAATGGTGGAGGAGATGGTGATGATGGTGGCAGCAATGGTGATGGTGATAGTGATAAAGGTGATGATGGTCATGGCAGTGATTGTGGTGGTGGTGGAGGTGGTGATGGAGGTGGTGATGGTGATGGTGGTAGTCGGGGGGTGATAGTGATGGAGGTGGTGATGGTCATGGTTGTGGTGGTGGTGGTGGTGGTAATGGTGGTGGAGGTGGCGATGGTGATAGTGGTAGTGGCAGTAGTGATACTGATGGAGGTGACTATGGTCATGGTGGTAATGGTGGTAGAAGTGGTGATGGTGATGAAGGTGATGATGGTCATGGTGGTGGTGGTGGTAATGGTGGTGAAGGTGGCAATGGTGGTGGTGGAAGTGGTGATGATGAAGGTGAAGGTATGGTGGTGGTGATGGTGGTAATGGTGGTGGAGGAGGTGGTGGTGATGGTTGAGGAGGTGGTGATAGTCATATGGAAGTGGTGGTGGTGACAGTGGGGGTGGAGGTGATTGGTTGTGGTGGTGGTGGTGTTGATGACAGTAGTAGTGATGGTGGATGATATGGCTTGGATCTGTGTACCCATCAAAATCTCATGTGGAATTGCAGTCTCCAATATCGGAAGTGGGGCCTGGTGGGAGGTGACTGGATCGGGGGGCAGAGTCCTCAGGAATGATTTAGCATCATCCTTTTAGCACCATTCTCATGAGAGTAAGTGAGGGAGTTATCATAAAATCTAGTTTCAAAAGTGTGTGGCACCTTCCCCACTTCTCTCCCTTCTTCCTTCTCTGGCCATGTGAAGTGCTGGCTCCCCATTTGCCTTCTGCCATGGTTTTAAGTTTCCTCAGGCCTCCCCAGAAGCCAAGCAGATGCTGCCATGCCTGTACAGCCTGCAGAACCATGAGCCAATTCAACCTCTTTTCTTTTTAAATTACCCAGTCTCAGGTATTTCTTTATGGCAATGTGAGGATGGACTAATACATTGATGTTGCTCTCTTTTGCTTTCATGACTCCTACTGTTTTCAGTTCTACTCCTTATCCTACCTTACAGCCACCTGACATCTCCAGTTCCTGAGATGTTTCAGGGTCCTCTGGCTTCTCTCTTATATGCTTTCTCCAGTTGCCAAAAGGAATTAGTATTCACCCATCTGCTTTCATTTTTCTAAAAATTAATTGATGACTTCAGTAAAGTTTCAAGTTACAAAAACAGTGTACAAAAATTTGAAGTTTTTCTATACACCAATAATATTCAAGCTGAGAGCCAAATCATGAAGACAATCTAATTTAAAATAGCCACATACAAAAAATAAAATACCTAAGAATACACCTTACCAAAAAGATGAAAAGTCTGCAAGAAGAAGTACAAAACACTGCTGAAAAAAATCATAGATAACACACACACACACACAAAAAACAGCCCATGCTTATGGATTGGAAGAATCAATATTGTTAAAATGGCCATACTGTCCAAAGCAATCTACATATTCAGTGCTATTCTTATTGACCTACCAATGTCATTTTTTACAGAATTGAAAAAATTATTCTAAAATTCAAATGGAATAAAAAAAGAGCCTGAATAGACAAAGCAACCTAAGCAGAAAGAACAAAGCCAGAGGCATCACATTAACCTACTTCAAACTATATGATAAGGCTACAGTAATCAAAACAGCATGGTACTGGTACAAAAACAGACACATAGACCACATGGAACAGAATAGAGAACCTAGAAATGAAGCCTCACATTTACAGTGATCTGATCTTTAAATACATTGACAAAAATAAGCAATGGGAAAGGATTCCCTGTTTAATAAATGGTGCTGGGACCGTTGGCTAGCTATATGCAAAAGAACAAAACTGAACCACCACCTTTCACCACACAAAAAATTAACTCAAGATGGATTAAAGATTTAAATGTAATCCCTCAAACTATAAGAATCCTAGGAAAAACCCAGAAAATACCATTTTAGGCATTGGCCTTGGGAAATAATTTATGACTAAGTACTCAAAGGCAATTGCAACAAAAACAAAAAATTGACACATGAAACCTAATTAAACTAAAGAGCTTCTGCACAGCAAAAGAAGCTATCCACAGAAGAAATAGACAACCTATAGAATAGAAGAAAATATTCACAAACTTTGCATCTGTCAAAGGGCTGATATCCAGAATCTACAACAAACTTGAACCGTTTGACAGGCAAAAACCAAACAACCTAATTAAAAATGGGCAAAAGACATGACCAGAAGACTTGTATGTCTTCTCAAAAGAAGACATACAAGTGGGCAACAAACAGGAAAAAGTATTCCACAACACTAATTATCAGAGAAATGCAAATCAAAACCACAACGGGATATTGTCTCACACCAATCATAATGGTTCTTATTAAAAAGTCAAAAAGCAACAGATATTGGTGAGGCTATAGAAAAAGGGAATGCTTATACATTATTGGTGGGAATGTAAATTAGCTTAGCCATTGTGAAAAGCAATTTAGAGATTTCTCAAAGAAATTAGAACTACCATTTGACCCAGCAATCCCATTACTGGGTATAAATCCAAAAGAAAACAAATCATTCTATCAGAAACACGCATTCACTCACATGTTCATCACAGGACTTCTCACAATAGCAAAAACATAAAATCAGCCCCAGTGCCCATCAACAGTGGTCTGGATAAAGAAAATGTGGCACCTATATCACATGGAATACTACATAGCCAGAAAAAGAATGAAATCATGTCCTTTGCAGCAATGTGGATGTAGCTGGAGGCCATTATCCTAAGTGAATTAACACAGGAACAGAAAACCAATACTGCATGTTTTCAGTTATAAGTGGAAGCTAAATGTTAGGTACTCATGGGCATGAAGATGAGAATAATAGACAGAAGGGACTACTCCATAGAGCAAGGAGGGAGGGGGTCAAAAGTTGAAAAACTAATCATTGGGTCCTATGCTTACAACTTGGCTGATGAGACCATTCGTATCCCAAACCTCAGCATCATGCAATATACCCACGTAACAAACCTGCACATGTACCGTCAAGCTAAAGTGACAGTTAGAAAAAAAATAATAGTAAGATTCAACTTGGAAGAGAAAATAAGTAGAGGAGAGAAACTTGTCTGCCAGGTAAACCTTTCTTCATTTGATGGAAGCTCCACCCTTTTTATTACCCCCACAGCTCTTTCACCTGCATTCCTAGGTAGCCAACTCATTTTGTACCTTGGTTTTGCTGCTTTTAGTCAGAGAAATGCTGTAGGTTCCCTGGGTGAACTTTGAGCCTGCAATAGTTATTTCAGCCATTGTTGGATGACTCTCCAGTGTCCCATTTCTCCCTTCCTCCATCCCAGTAGGACCCAGTGTTCCCTCCACCAATGCCTAATTAAGGCCAATGCCTAAATTCCCTCCATGTATGCATCCTGTGTGTGTGTGTCTGTGTGTGGCAAAAATATGTAAATAACATTTATTTCTATGTTATTGGAGGGCTGTCACCCACGCTTAGCGTCAGATGGAATAGTGTATGTCAATCAGCACATTCTGCAGTCATTGGTTCAAGGTAGGCTCGTGTTGGGGGCTAAATTTTGTGTATTCCACATCCTCTGCTAAATTCATATGTTGAAGCTCAACCCCCAGTACCTCAGAAAGTGACTGTATTTGGAAACAGGGCCTTTAAAGAGGTAATTAAGTTAAAATGGGGTTGTTAGAGTAGGCCCTAACCTGCTTTGGCTGGTGTCCTTATAGGAAGAGGGAATTTAGACACAGAGAAGCACCAGGAATGCTCACACACAGAGGACGGATCATGTGAGGCCACAGCGAGAAGGTGGCCATCTGCAAACCGAAGAGAGAGGCCCCACAAGGAACCAACCTGACCTACACCTTGATCTGCAAGAAATAAATGTGATTTAAGACACACACACAGACACACACATACACTTTTTAAATAAAAAAGTAATTGACCTACCTAAGCTCCTATTCGCCTTGTCTTTGTCAACTTAAACCTTTCTTTATTCCATTATCATTGTCATTTCAGCACGGTTTGAGAAAGAAGCAGATATAAATGAATGAGTGTGATTTTCATTTAAAATGTAAGCTCCCCAATACCCTTTTTAAAATACAAATTTTGCTCTTTTCATCTTATTTCCTGATTTTTCCCTATTTAATTTTTAATATAAATAATAAGTTCTATCTCCAAGCACATCGAACACTCCAAAATGCAGTAAGATATATCAGCTTGCCTCTGTCCCATACATATTCAGACACGAGGGGCCTGGATTTCTCAGAGAGTGAAAGGGACCTGGGCCACTTCAATTTTTTTTTTTTTTTTTTTTAGTTTATTTGATTATATATATTTTAGAAAAATTGAGATATATTTGAAACATTTTCATTTACCAAATGTATGCTTTCAACACTGAAATAAATACAAAGCAGTATAATTATGCACTATTCACAAGATAATTACAGGATTTATTAAAAGTATTAATTCATAACACAGAGGCAGAGTGATACAGTAATGCGATGCAAGCTTAAACCAGTGTGATGAATATCTTCTTTAAATTCTGTCTCAATTCATTTAGAGATAATATCTGCCTTCTAAATGTTAGGATTTCTGCTGCTATGGTGGCCATAGTTTATGCTTCTGTCCACTCCTGCATGCACCCTCAACCCAGCACACACACCCCTGCAGTGAGTTGGGACCTGGAGCAACAACTATGCAACTTCCCCTAAAGGCAATGAGAGCAGAATGGCAGGAGTGGGGATAAAATAATTGCCCCTGCGCCATGGGCCAGGTGGGCCAGGCTGGCTCAGCGGCATGTGAAGCTGCAGCAGATACTGTCTGCTCCCCAGGCCCAGGTCTTGCATATGATCGTGTCCCTGTAACAGAATGTCCCCTGGGCCCTGAAAAGTAGACAGAAAGGGAGAGCTGACCAACATGGTTTGCCTCCCTTTAAGATGTTCAGTCTACCAGAGACAGCCACAGAAGGACTTGGAACCACAGTGGATTCCTTTCTTTTCAACCCATCTTACTATTTCAAGAAATACAAAACAGGAAAAAAAGTCATCCACCCACCATCTCACTCCTCACCAGCCAAATAAGTCATCCATTTTTATTTTTCCATGTTTTCCTCCTATTTGTATCATCATAGGCAGACACACACACACACACACACACACACACACACACACACACACACACACACACGATGAACAGATCACTGACTTTGAAGTCAGACAGACTCGGATTCAAATCTTGTCCCTCTATCTTAACAAATGCATGACCTAGGGTATATGAATGTCTCTGAACTTCAATTTTCATTTGCATAAGGGGGATAATAAAAGCATCTACTTCATAGGATTATTTCAGAATAAAATAATGTGGAATAATATATGGAAAATGCCAATGACAGTGCCTGCTGCATAGTAGGTGCTTAATAAACAGTAGCCAAGGCCAGGCACAGTGGCTCACACCTGTAATCCTAGCACTCTGGAAGGCGGGCAGATCACCTGAGTCAGGAGTTCAAGACCAGCCTGATCAACATGGTGAAACCCCATCTTTACTAAAAATACAAAATTAGCCAGGCATGGTGGCACATGCCTGTAATCCCAGCTACTTGGGAGGCTGGGACAGGAGAATTGCTTGAACCCGGGAGGGAGGTAGAGGTTACGGTGAGCCGAGATCATGCCATTGCACTCCAGCCTGGGAAACAAGAGCGAAACTCCATTTCATAAAAAAAAAAAAAAAAAAAAAAAAAAACAGCCAAAATTATTGTCATTCAACAAACATCTAGCAAGCCTTTATCATGTGCCAGACAGCAGAGGATAAGACAGAGTGGCTGTCCTCCAAAAATGTATCATCTAGGGCCAGAGGTGGGCACAGAAGCAGAGAGTGAGTGTGTGACATATAAAGGACTCGCATCACATGTGTGCTGGAAGCGATGAGGCCTGAACTGAGCTGGGCCAGGAAGATAGAAAGGAAAGAGCAAATGGGTCAGGATTTGGTTAACACAGGCCACGGGCGGTTGGGAGAACTTGCAGAGAGACAATTTGGTATTCTCCTTTTTTACACCGAACATCAAATTACAAGCACTTCTGATGTTGCTACATAATCTTCCCGTCATTTTTAATGACTGCACAATATCACACTGCTTCGAAGTACTGTATTTTCCTTCACCTTTTCCCTGTCATTTGATTTTGAGGTTACCAATTTGGAGCTATTATAAATACTGCTACAATGAACATGAATGTGACAGTTTTTCCTTTCAAGAATTATTTCTGCAGGATAAATTCTAGGTCAAAGGGTATGAACATTTTTTAATAGCTCCTGCAGCTCACTGCCAAGTTGTTGTCAAAGGGTTCATACACTGGATATTACCATAATTTTATGTATTTTGTCAGAACAGGTAAAACTGGTACTTCAATGTTGTTTTAATTTCCATTTCTTTGATGAGTTGTTTGGTGGGGGAAACTGAATTAAAATGCATATCATGGATGGATACAAGGGCAGAAGAGTGCAGGAAACTGTGACTGCAGGTAGTGGGTTTGGGAGGGGTTTGTCTCACTAAGATGCAGGAAGAGGAGGCCGACATGCTGACACTAATTGCATTTCTTAATTGCATTGTTTGTATTTTACCTCTCTTCCATGACTGACTAAATGAATGATTAATACCATTATCATCACCACTGAATGCATGTAACAGGGAAAAAAAATTGTCCTTTCTAACCTTGACTGCCTTTTCAGAAGGGTGGCGACTGTTAAATAGGGACCCTTTATTCTGCTGAGCACTTGGAAGGGTTTGGAAAAGTAGCTAAAACCAGAATCACAATTGCAGATCTCCCATCATTGATTGACAAGTTGTTGGGTCTGTTGCTGTTGTTGTTTGCCTGCAGCCTGTCTGTCAAGAACTCAGGGAGGTGGGCAGGATGAAGGCCACCTCAGGGTAGAGAAGAGGGTCTCACTTGGAGGAAGTCTTGGGCCGAGAAGAGGCAAGGAAGGGGAGCTCTGGTCCCTCTGCTCCCTTGAGATTGTTCTGCAGAGAAAATGGTGGTGGGGGAATGATGAGACCAGCCATATATGAAGCTGTTTTTCCCAGATCAGGGAGGAATCTGGAGGAGGTGTGGTGGAAACATCCAGGTGAAAAGAGGATCCTGAGAACATGGGACAGGGCTGGGGAGGTGGGCAGCTTGTGGCAGCTCCCCTGGACCTGGAGAGCAAGCTGCATGGCTGAAAGGGAGTGTGGACAAGGCCATGGCCAGCAGGTGCAAGGACAACATACAGCCTTTTCAGAAAGAAACAGCTGGATAAATGAGCCTTAGGCGGCAGGTAGTGTGCAAGCTCCCAGGCTCCCCAGTGAAGGACATTCAGACATTAAGGAGGGCCAATGGTCAATAGACTTTAGAACCGGAAGCCGATGGTTGGGACCATGGATTTCAGCAATGGGTGGCCATACAGTGTCCCAAAAGCCAGTTGAGACCCTCAGCAGGCACAAGTCCAGGCATCAGACTAAAAGGAAGTCCACAGCAGGATGGATACCAGGAATAATACAGAGGACTCCTGGTCTTATAAGCTCCCATCCACACTGACACCAACTGCTACTTCATGCTACCCACATATGGGATAAGATGCCCAAATACTCAGTATCACAGAAAAAATTTGGAATTCCTGGGGAATTCTGGAAAAGAGGAAGGAAGTAACAGAGATCAGAAAGGAAAAGGCAATTTAAGAGTCAGCAAGATGGTGGAAGTCTTCGTACTCTGAGGTGATCTGCCTTCCTTTGTCCCTCCAAATGTTCAGTAAAAGCTCCTCAGCCAACTAACTGCCTGTTGTCAGTTGATAATTTGTGAAAACTAATATCGAAGCCTCAGTTTCCAGCCCACATGGATCTAAAATAGGCATCAGATCAGCATGGAAAAGCTGGAGACACTGTGGACCACAAGAACCTGGCCCTGGAGAAATCATGAAAAATGAATGGAAAGGGGATGTGTGGCTTTCAAGAATGTGACACTGGTTTGCTCCAGCCCAGAGATGCCCCCGCCCCTCTTTAAAATGGAGTCTCACTCTGTCCCCGGGGTGGAGTGCAATGGCACGATCTCAGCTCACTGCAACCTCTGCCTCCTGGGTTCAAGCAATTCTCCTGCCTCAGCCTCCGGAGTAGCTGGGATTACAGGCACCTGCTGCTACACCCAGCTAAGTTTTTGTATTTTTAGTAGAAATGAGGTTTCACAATGTTGGCCAGGCTGGTCTTGAATTCCTGACATCATGATTTGCCCGCCTCAGCCTCCCAAAGTACTGGGATTACAGGCGTAAACCACCATGCCTGGCCTGAGATGTTCACCCCTCTGGGAATAGTCTCTTGAAGCAGTAAATAATGCGGACTCTGGAAACATACAGCCTGAATCCAAATCCCGTTTTTTTCACTTAGTAGCTGAGTGATACTGGGCAGATCACATGGCCTTTCTTAATCTCCTTCCTTTATCTCTAAGATGGAATAATAGCACTAAGTTCTTAGGATTGTTCTGAGAATTAGATGAGGAAACACCTACAAAACAATTACCATAGGGGCCAGCACATGGCAGAAGCATTGTTTGCTAACGTGGCAAAAAGAAGAAAGACAACCACAGTGGAGATGGTGCTAATGATTATAGTATACACCCTTAGTCTCCTACAGATTGTCCAGTCTCCCCTTTTCCTTGCTCACAGAACCATGCCCAGCCTCAGTGATAAATCACTATGAGCCTGAGCCAATTATGACAAATATTTTCCAAGCATCCCTTAAGGCCACATGACACAGTTTTGACCAAAACGGCTTAAGAGGAAGCCTTTTGTGGGGGCTTTGGAAAAGCTTTGCTTACGTGGTGTCTTAGTTTATTTTCTGCTGCTATAACATTATACCACATGCTGAGTAATTTATAAAGAAAAGAAATGTATTCAGCTTACAGTTCTGGAGGATGGGAAGTCCAAGAGCATGGCATGGACATCTGATGAGGGCATTGTTTCTGAATCAAAAGGTGGCAGGAAGCATCACATGGAGAGAGGGCAAGAGACTGTGCATATGTTCAGGTCTCTCTTCCTCTTCTTATAAAGCCACCAGTCCCCATCATGGAAGCCCCACCCTAATGACCTTATGTAGTCCGAGTTACCTCCCAATGGCCCCACCTCTAATCAACATATGAATTTAGGGATTAAGTTTCCAGCACATGAAATTTGGGAGACACATTCAAACTACAGCACCCAGGAAAAATAAAAGAAAGAAAGAACTGTCCGTAACAACACCATCCCCCGCCCCCCACCCACTGCTTCATTCCACCTTGAAGACAGATATGATGTCTGGTGCTACAAGGGCATCTTGTGATTCTGAGGAACAAACATGAGGGAAGATGCCAAGGGAATCAGAGTCACTGGCCCTGGCATTAACAAGCTGCTGAAGCAAGGCTCTCATCTGGTCATTCTAGACTTTTTGTTATAAATAAGAATAAGCTACTGGGTCATGTTTTTAGTTACTTACAACCAAAGGCATTTCTAACAGATGCAATGCTTATCTATCCCCACAGTGGACTTCGAGGTTGCATGTATATTCTGACCTACAAAACTTTCATATAGAATCACTTCCAGTTTCCCAAAGTGTCATGACATCCACACGCCTAAAAAGTGGGTCCGGGAAAATCATTCCACTTTGTACCATTACAGCTCAGCTGACAAAGTGAGGCCAAGTTATTATCTAAAACAATAAATTAAAATTTCTGCTTCCAGAGAAATAAATAATGAAGAAATGGTTACAGGAGAAAGGGGGGGAGTTGAGTCATAATCAATACTATCCTGAAAAATCCAAGCCCCTGTGTTCCCACTAAGAAACTATCACTATGACTACCAAATTTCCAATTATTCAACTGCCCTCAATGCATCTTAATCCAGACTGTTCTTGGTTTGTTTTGCCTTCCTGAGGTCCAAATTAACTATTCCATAAGCTCCTTAGGAGTGAGGACCAAATCCTAGTTATCTTTGCTGCTCCAGTGCCTAATACGGGACCTAGCACAGATTAGGTGCTCAATCTAGAATAAATAAATGAATGAATGAGAGGTTAGGACAGAATATTTCTAAGCCAAAGGCTTTAAGCCATCAGTTGGGCTGAGGTAAAGCAGTTGCATAGCCAAACAGTTGCAACCATGGGCACTCGAGTCAAGAGAACTCAGTTCAAACCCTGTGTCTGCACTGTCATACACCAGCTGTGGATCTGTTCAAATCACTGGCCTCCACACCTCAGTTTCCTCTTCTGTAACATGGGGCAAGTTATGGCACCCTCATCTGATTGTCTATGAGGGTCATAGTCATTTAATAAGTGTTCACAGAAAGCACTCAGTGAAGGGCAGGTGGTGGTGTTATTGTAACAGTATTTCTAGTCTCTGTAGACAGCATCAGGATCCTAGGGAGGGCTTGTCAAACACAGAGCTCTGGGCCCCACCCCCAGAGTTTCTGGTTCAGTAGGTCTGGGGTGGGACCTGAGAATTTGCATTTCTAACAGGAACCAGGTGATGCTGCTGTTACTGTTCTGGGAACTGCACTTTGAAAACCACTGGCCTAACTTATTGCTATGAGGTCACAGGGCAGGCTGTGCTTGACAGACGGCAGGAAAGGAGAGTAAAGAGAAGGAAGAAAGGCATCACACGCACACACACACACACACACACACACACACACAAAACTTGCAAGTTCCAGCACAGAGCTTCCCAGCCTGTATACCATGGCTGGATACATGTGTGCTCAGAAACTGATCCCTCCTCCCCTCAGCAGGCACCTGAAGATAGTTGCACAGGCTGTGCACAGAACAAGGGAATCCAGCTTCAGCTTCAAGGGCAGTGGGGTTGAAATTCCGACAGGATGCCTTTTCCTAATATGCATAAAGCCTCTGAATGTCCAGCCCTTAAGGGAGTTTCTTTTGGGACAAGGAGGAAGATGGGAACTTGGGGTATCCAGCCTGTTGTCTCTGGCCCCTAACGGGCTTGACTATTTACCCCGGGACATCATGCAAGTATGGTCATTTCCTACATGTGCTGTAACCTAAAAAATCTGGTGAATTGCACTGTCCAGTACTGTAGCCACTAGAAACATGTGGCTATTCCAGTTTGAGATGTCCCATAAGTTTAAGATACATTCCAGATTCCTAAAATGTATACAGAAACAAGGAACCCATTCATAATTTGTTTTCTATTGATTACATGTTGAAATGTCAATGTTGTACCTATATTTAATATGCTTCTAAAGTGATTTTACCAGTTTCTTTTTACTCTTTTAATGGAGCTGCTAGAAAACTACATTATATGTGTGGACTATGCCACCCTAGGAAGCTGACATTTTACAGAAATCATCAGTGGCCTTATCTGTCAGTACAGGCTGGGTGTGTGTGTGTGGGGAGGGGGGATGTGTATGTGTGGGTGTGGGTATAGGTGAGTTGTTGAGGGGTGGCAGCATGGACCCAACAGTGGACCAGCTACTTGGACTTCACCCTCTAAAAGACAGAGAATGAGTTAGGCATTATGAGAAGCAGAGTTGGCCTGATTACATTGTTTAAATAACACCTCAAAGTAGAATGGGGGAGGGACTAGAAGTTCTCATGAAAAACAAAGGTGCAAGAAGCTTTGTGGTGAAACAGAAAGAAGACAGTCACTAGGCTCAGGCCAGCCTGGTGGCTAAGAGCATGGGCTCTGGAGTTTGAGCCCTAGTCCTCTCACTAACTAGCTGTGTGAGCTCCAGTAAGTTACATAACGACTCTGTACAGTAAGGCTCTATCTACATCATTGAGTTGCTAAGAGTCATCTTAGTTTGGGCTGCAGTAACTATACAGTTGGTCTAAAAGTAATTACATTAATAGTTATAATCCCAGCACTTTGGGAGGCCAAGGCAGGTGGATCACGAGGTCAAGAGATGGAGACTATCCTGGCTAACATGGTGAAACCCTGTCTCTACTAAAAATACAAAAATTAGCTGGGCATGGTGGCTCGTGCCTGTAATCCTAGCTACTGGGGAGGCTGAGGCAGAGGAATTTCTTGAACCAGGGAGTCAGAGGTTGCAGTGATCCGAATGCTGCCACTGTACTTCAGCCCGGCAACAGAGGGAGACTCTGTTTCAAAAAAAACAAAGAGTAATGGCAAAAACCACAATTAATTTTGTACCAACCTAATAGGTACCATAAACCAGAGAACTTTATTTTTCACAGTTCTGGAGGCTGGGAGTCTGAGGTCAGGGTGCCAGCATGGTTGGGCTCCAGGGCCCTGCAGCAGCCTGCAGATTGTTATTGTGTCATCGCATGGTAGAAAGAGGCAAGAGACCTCTCTGGAGTCCCTCCTATACGGGCAATAATCCCATTCATGAAGGGATCCTCTCATGACTCAGTCACCTACCAAGGGACCCATCTCTAAATTGGCGGTTAGGATTTTAATACACGAATCTGGGGGCACAGAAACATTTAATCCCTTGCATGAGGCATAAAGTAGTTCTAAACATTAAACGTTTGAAACAGCATCTGATTGGCCCTTCTTTGTCACATGCTCCTCTCTGATTTTGCCAGTAGGGTATGGTCTTAGGATTGGATTAGCCTGGGTCTTGTGCCCAGCCTCCGTGGACAGGGTATCTTGGTCTGCGATCCCAAGAAGAAGAGAGGTGAGGAAATGTATCGACTGACACAAACAGCAGTCAGCCCTGTCTACTCCACCCTCCCAGCTCTGTGACCTTGGGCAAATGACTCGATAGCTCAGAAGAGACTCAATTTATGCTTCTGTCAAAATTTCTGAGGGAAATGATGGGAAATGCACAATCCCTGTCCCATACAAGCTATCCAACAAATGTTAATCCCTCTGTTGGGCAAATGGAAGGCAATGTGGCCATCACCGGCAGCAATGACCTGACTTTTGGCAAAGCCTAGTCAATTACCCAAGTCTGGGAGCTATCCTCTCTGGGGGTCAGATCATACCTCAGACTTTCAAATCAATGTCAACTGGAAGGTCAGCTGGGACTTTCAGGCTAGGGTCTGGTGAGTGGGGCTCGGCCTGTTGTCTGTTTAGCAAACATCCCCTAGCCTTCCTCTTGGAAGCCTTCCTTTACTCACTAAGCAGTTTTGGTCCAACCTGTTTTCATTTTGTAGCTGAGATTTTGTAAGAGGCCAAATTCCAGGCTGGGGCAGGATAAACAAGATTGCATGGCTAATGATTGGTGAGTCTGCCTGGAATGCAATTTACTGCAGAATTTCAGCGAAGACTTTACCACCACCCCCTGGACTGTTTACAGGGAGGTTGTTAAAACAGGAAGGAGGTTCCAGGCTCTGCAGGATGGCTGCCTGGCATTATTTTTCTTTACCCTCTTTTAAGGAACAGGGGCACCTGCTACAAACTAAAAATTCTCTGCCTCATTCTGCTTTACACATAAAATTCCCTTGGTCAAAACCAACAATTCATCTAACAAATTACAGCTTACAAAAGATTCTCCATTCTACCACTACCCCAGTTTGGCAGGTGGAGAAAGCAGAGCTCAGAATGGAGAATTAACTTACCCAAGGACACACAGCCAGGAAATGACAGGACCAGGATTAGAAAATTTTCCACAAAGCAAGTCAGGGAAAAATAACGTTTGTGCTCCACCTTCTTCATCTGCAGCTAACCCTTCCCTCTGGATGGGAATACTTGACTTGTAATCTGGTGGTGAAGGGATGGGAGAAGGGTCCCTTGTTCCAACGTGGATATTACCAAAGTAGAGAAAGACTTTTCTTTTAACCCAGCTCAGAATTTTAGAAATTTGCGTCCTTGATCTCACACTATCCTTTCTCTGTTCAAACAAACCCCTAGCCTCTCCAACTCCATGTTGGTAGCCCAGTTTCTAAAAGGATGTTGAGATAGACAGGTCAGTAAGGAGATTTGGGTCTGGTTCTTGGTATGGCTGCAATCCTGCTGTCTAGACGACCTTAGGCAAATCACTAATTGTCCATCTCTGGGCCTCAGTTTTCTTATCTGAACATAGGGGATGCAAAGTCTACATGAACTCGGAAATCCCATCCACACTTCTGAAAATTCTGCTTGCAGCTCCGCCACTGGGAAGCAGGGGCCAGGAAAATGCCTGGCTCTAGTCTGCATCTCCGGGCCCCGCCTTGCTGCCAGCATCCACAGGTCTCCCTAAGCCTCTGATGGTTGGCCCCGGCTGCCCTGTCTGGTGAGCTCAGTGCAGCACTCGTGAGAACTGATGGTGGAGATAAAGATAGGCATGCTGAAATGAGGCCCCTACACAGCCCTCCTCCCTCAAGGCAGCTGTGGGCCAGCCTTGGGGAGGACTGGTTGCCATCCTAGAATGAACAAAGCCTGGGGTGGGCAGGTTCCATTAGCTCATTCTCCTAATTGTTCTGGCTGGTCATTGTTTCTCCTGATTAATTCCCAATTAGCACTGGGGAACACAGCTTGGGTTTGATTCTGCCAGTTTTCTGGATCCCGTTCTCAGCTATTTCTGGCTTGGCGAGACCTAGGACCTTCCTGCCTCCATGCTAGCTGTCATTCAGGAATGGCCTCAGGGGCTCTTACACATTGCCACCCTCAATGACAACACTGTGAAATTGATCTCCTTGTCGCCATTTCACACGTGGGGAAACTGAGGCTCAGTGAGGTGAAGAGGTTTGCCCAGCTTCCCCCTGCAAGTAAATAATTGGTGCAGGTCAACACTGCCTTACAGATTTTCAAATGTCCGGGCCTTCTGGTCCAATCATAGTCTTCATGGGATTCTCTTATGGCACCTAATTCACTGCCCTGCTATTACAGCACTTGAATCATTTAAAAGCAAATTATTAATTTAATAAAATAAATAAATAAACCTCAGGACTTATCTTCCCAATTGGAACCCTAGCTTCTGTGACATTCAGGCAATTTCTAATTGCCTGAGAATCTCCTGGTCGTGTTAGGAATAAGCAAAGCCATTTGGGTTTTAATAACATGGTGAGAAAATAGTGTGACTTTAAAGTCTTTATTAGCCCTGGAATGCATTTTCCAAAGCAGGAATTAGCTGACACAGGCAGAGTGTCAGCTGGAAAAACAAGGTCTGGGTTAGGTGGCCCAGAAAAAAACCTGCTTTGGTGCCCAGAGCCTCCCATTGATTTCAATTGCTGGTTAGCATAGGCCAGCAGAATGATTGTCCCATCGGTGAATGTGCCATTAGAAATGACCCCACCAGCTAATGGGGGTTTAATAGTGGCTTGCTTAGTCCTTGGTATGGTTCCTGTTGTCATTTTTAGTAATAAAATTACTTGTCTGTCATTCCCTTTAAACTTGCACAGTAATAATTAACCAGGCCCCAACGAGAAGCTGGTTACTATTAACCTTGGCTAGATGAAAGCTCAGTGACCCATTAAAGTCTGTGAAATCATTTAACTCTGAGCAGCTAGGGAGATAATGCTGTAGCATATATTTGGAAGAAAATGAATGTAAGAGCTCACAATTGTTCATTATTTCACAATTTGCAGAACTCAGGGTAACCTTGAGGTCATGAGCAAGGACTCCCACTTAGGCATCAGCAAACCATGGCCCACTGGCTGAATCCGGCCCACCCTCTACTTCTGTAAATAAAGTTTTATTGGAGGATGGCCACACCCACTCATATATGTATCATCTGTGGCTGTTTTTGTGTTATAACAGTAGAGTTGAGTAGCTGTGATGGAGTGGCTTTCAAAACCTAAAATATTCACTCTCCTACCCTTTACAAAAAGAGTTTGGTGACCTCTGCCCTAATCCACAAAGACCAAATTTGAATTCTGCATCAACTTCTTACTAGCTTGGGCAAAATTTTCACCCCCAATTTCTTCTTCAGTTTCCTCATCTGTTAAGTAAAGCTGATAAGGGCACCTATGTGGTAGATGCTGCTAGAGCTCACCAACAACTTTTTGAGCACACATACTCTCTTAAACTTGGGCATGGACTATGAACTTGGACTATGTGACTTGCCTTGACCAGGAAATATAAGGGGAGTGATGTACATCATTTCCAGACAGAAGCATTCAGAGCTGGTGTGGGTTCTCCACACTCTCTACATTGCCATGTTGATCAAGGAGGCAAGCCAGGTGCTTTGAGTGTTGCAACTTCAAGATGGCCAGCTTGGATTCCCAAGTGATTACAGTGAACAGATCCTCTCAACTCACAAAGAATATTGAGCATGAGTGAGAAATAAATCTTTGATTTTTACTTCAGCAAAACCTAGCTCATGCCAACTAATTGGCTTGTTTCATAAAGTTTTTGTTAGGGTCTGATGAGTTAGGTGTTTTAGGTGTTTAGACCAGGGGCTGACCCTTAGTAAGTAGACAGCTAATGCTAATTGAAGTTATTAATAGTATGTCAATTATTATTAAAATGTATATTATTTCTTATTCATTTTCAACTTCATAATGACTGTGAAGTCGTGACTATTAACTTCAGTTTTTCAATGACCATTTAATGAACCCCTGTTTTATATGGTTATATGCTTGACAGTAGGATTCAGAAGGTTGGAAAAGGGACACTTTCTGTCCAGAGAGCAGAGGTCCATCTAGCACATACTTGAGAGTGTAGGTGATATTAAACAAAGGCATCTCAGAGTTGAACCTTAGATGTTAAGTAGGGGTTTACCAGATGAAGAAGGGAAGGAAAGACATTATAGGCAGAAAAAAACAGCATGTAAAATGACAGAAAGGCTGGTGACCACTGAGCAGATTGGTGTGATAGAGCGACAGGATATTGGTTAGGGATGTAGCAGCCAACGTTGCTCAGCCACTCAACAGGCATTTGTAATCCACTTCTCCCACCTGCCTTACCCTACAGAAGAAAAGCAAGATGTGTGCCTCATCAGCTTCCCTTGCAGCTAGAGGGCCATGTGATATGGTCTCATCTAAAAAGGTATCAGAATAAGTCTCCTGGGGAGCTTCAGATTAAAGCAAAGAAGTGCAAAAAGAGATTTTGTCACTGTCCTGGATCGGTGTAATGCCTGGAGCCATGGCAGCCATCTTGAGATAACAAGGGGAAAACCAAGAGAAATGGAGAGACAGGGACCCAATGGACCATCCACATAGCTGAACATTGAGCTACTGTTGAAGCCACACTGCAAGGGTGTACCCCTCAGACTTCCCAATATGAGAACAACAGATGTTCTTGTGATTAAGCCACTGCTCATTGAATCTTAACTAATGAAGGAGTTGTGAGAAATGAGACTGGAGGGGTTAACAGGGCCTAGATCACGCAAGGCCTTTAAAGGCAATTGGGGTAAGTAAAGGATTTTAGGTAGGAAAGGGAAACTCAGGTTTAAAGAAGGTAAGTCACTACTCAGAATCTCACTACTAACAGGTGTCAGAGCTGAGATTTGCACAGAGATCCTCCAAGTGAAGCCCAAGTCTCTTCCCACCACTGTGTAGGGCAATTTGCCTCTACAATCGAATGGTCCTAGTCAATCCCCACAAGAGGAATCTCTTGGCCTATGGGTCATTTCTAACTACATGCTAGAGAAGTTGAGATTTGGCCAAATCTTCCTAATTTGGAATCAGATCTGTGATCTTCAGAAACAAGAAGACTTGAGGAAGTATGTGGGGACATGGGAGAAGGTGCAAAGGTGAGGCATGGTAGGACTGAATTGAACTTGGGGAAAAGACTCACAAAGACACACAGAAGGATGGTGCCGGTCCTTCCACCATCTTGGTTTCATTGTCTGAGAAGAAAGTGGCAACCCCAGCATCCTCTCCTGCTTCTCCAGGATCTGCAGCTATCTGACCTCCACTGCACCACAGGCATCTAGAAGACACTAAGCTCCTCAGGGCACTGTCATGTCTCACCCATCCATTCTCTCAGAGTCAGGCTCACTGCGTGCCACAGAATGGACGCTTGGTCAGCATCTGCCCGATATGGACTGAAACTTGAGACAAAGTGAAACTAGGGTGAGCTCACCTCTGGGGTGGGCACGTCCTCAAAAGGCAGGATCACGGATCATCCCCATTTTTTCTCTCGGAGGTTCTGTTAGCCAAACAGACGCATCCACACATCCCTTCCCCCATCAAAAACCGCAAAACTCATCCACGAATCTATTTCAGGAGATTCAACCTAGTTTAATAGTTCAGAGCACTAGTTCTGAAAACCAAACTGCCACTTACTAGCTGTGTGATGTTGGGCAAATAGTTTAACATTCCTATGTCCCTGTTTTCTCATCTGTTGGATAGTACCCACTTCATGTAGACTGTGCTTGTAGGATGAAGTGAGTTCATTCATAGACAATTCTGACATAACACCAAGCACGTGATAAATGCTGTTGTGATGATTATTATCCTGACTCAGGACCTTGTCTCTCAGGCTGAGTCCACTCCAGCTTGTAGTGCTCATAGCACATGCATCTCAGAGAGGCATCCCCAGATTTGAAATCCCTTTTTTGCCCCCAGGAATTTGAAGCCCCGCATTCCCCTGTAAATCCTGGCTTAGCCAGCCCCTCAGGCCCCAAGTAGGACCAGCCTGACCCCACACTACCCTGTCATCCCCAGGCGTGCACCCCACATCCCGCCCTCTCTGTGCTCTCATGGGTAGGGAGCTAAGGGAGGGCAGTGAGCCCTGGCAGGCCTGGCCACACTGAGCCTTGTTTGTGTATTTCCAGCTTCATGCTTCGGTAGCTGTCGCCCCTGACTCATCAGTTAGTTAACAAGCTCCAGAACCGTTCCTCCTCCTTGGGACATCTCATCACACAGCCCATCCAGTCAGTGAGAGTGCGGGCTCCATGGGGGTGCTTCTGTGGGAGAAGTTGGCTTGTCTGTTCTTCTGTGCTCTGCCCTTCCTTCCTGAATGCTCTGAGACCAACTCAAAAGCAAAGGCACTGTCGTTCCTTTCTTTGTGTGTGTGTGTGTGTGTGTGTGTGTGTGTGTGTGTGTGTGTGTGTGTGTCTAGGATTTTGCTCTTCACAGAAAGAAATCATGAACCATCTGGATGGCTGATCAAGAGGTTATTATTTTTAACAATAATAGCAGTAGCTTACATTTACTGAGCATTTACTATAAACCAGGCAGTCTGCTAAGTATTTTATGTGAATTAACTTATAGAATGTTCAAAATAACCTTGGGAAGTCAGGTGCTTTTGAAAATCACTGTTTTATAGATAATGAGAGTGCAGCTTAGAGAATAACTTGCCCAAGTCATGCAGCTACTAGTAAGTGAAAAAGGCAGAATCTGACTCTAGCCTGTTCCACTCCAAAACTGTGAACTTAATTGGTGCTTTGAACTTTTTGGTACATACAAATCACTTAGAAAACCTTGCTAAAATATAAGTGCTGATTCAGTAGATTGGGTTGGAACCTGAGATCTAGCATTTCTAAGAAGCATTCTCGTCTAGATCATCATATTGTTCCTCCTGATCCGTTAGGATAACTGCAGGCTGTTCAACTAAATTCCTTCCAGGAAGGAATCTTCTGAAATAGAATCATGGGAAAAGCTTGTGGCTAGAGTCCTGGGTTTGAATTTCAGCAGCCACTTAGTTTTCATGACCTTGGGCAAGTTCTACTTTTAGAAACTCAGTTTCCTCATCTTCAGAATGAGGATGATAATATCCATTGACAGATGATTGCAGAACAGTAGACATGAAAATGCCCATGAAAAAGGGCTCTGTAGACTGTACTAAAAGTACAGCTATTAAAGCATTTGTTATTAAAGAATAATATCATTACTTTAACAACTCCTAATTGAATGGGCAGTGGGTAGGGTCTTATGTTGGCATCATTCCATTTTTCACTCATTCCCAAACCTTTTTTTTTTTGCGCCATCTACCAGATGACCAAGGATAAAGAGATTCATCACAGTGTTTTATTCCACTAACTAGAGCTCTTCACTACCTCAGCCTCTGAGCCCTATAGAACTCTCTGTGAAGTGTTGTTTAGTACCCACAGGGCAATTCTCCCAAGCCCCTTCCATCTTTGGCAAAATAGATGAAACAGGGCTGGATCTCCCCCACCACAAAAAAAGAGATCACAAGGAGAGCAGGAAGACCAAGTGAAGCTGACGCCCACCTCTGAATTCCCAGCCACGGAGAGTCAGCATAGAGAGCAACAGACGGCTGCAGTAGATATTGTTAATCTGGCCAAATGACAGGTTAGTAGAATTTAGGTATTTCTCATTAGCTCCCTTACTTTTTCCTCTACAGTAAACTAAATGCATTGAGCTACAAATTATTTGTTGTTCCTCCCATTAAGAGGTGAATTCCATTTCCCCTCCCCTTGAATCTAAAGTGCCTTTGGACTTGCTTGGTTTATGCCAATAGAATGTGGCAAAAATGGCATTTTAGGGCTTCCCAGCCTAGGCCTTAAAATGACCAACAGATTCTACCTTCTCCCACTTTGAAGCCAACTGCATGCTCTAAAGAAGCCTAAGCCAGACTGCTAAGGGGTAGGAGGGGACCCACATGGAAAGAGGCCTTGAAGATCAGAGGCCATCCTCGGCACTGCAGCTGCAGACAAGCTTCTAGTGGAAGGCAGCTCCATTATGGCCCTCAGTTACCCCTTATGAAATGAAAGAACCATACCAGCTAAGCCCAGGCAAACCTCAAGATTGTGAGAAATAACGCATTAATTTTTTTAAGCCTCTGTGTTTTGGAATGCCTCGTTATGCAGCAATTGATAACTAAAACACTAGACATTTCTTGAATCTATTTTTTTTCTAATCATTTCTTCCACTTACACATCCAAAAAATATTTCCGGTGTGTTAAGTCAATGGCTTGCAGCATGGTCCCCACATTAGCAGCATAAGCACCACCTAGAAACTTGTTAAAAATGCAAATTCTGGCTGATGCGGTGGCTCACGCCCATAATCCTAGCCCTTTGGGAGGCCAAGGCGGGTGGATCACCTGAGATCAAGAGTTCAAAATCAGCCTGACCAAGGTGGTGAAACCCCATCTCTACTAAAAATACAAATAATGAGCCAGGCTTAGTGGCAGGCGCCTGTAATCCCAGCTACTTGGGAGGCTGAGGTAGGAGAATCGCTTGAACCCAGGAGGCAGAGGTTGCAGCAAGCTGAGATCACACCACTGCACTCCAGCCTGGGTGACAAGAGCAAAAAACTCCATCTCAAAAAAAAAAAATGGAAATTCAAAGACCCACCTCAGACCTAATGGTTCAGAAACTCAGGGATGGGGCTCAGCAATCTGTATTGACAAGCCTTTTGGGTGATTCCAATATAACACTCAAGTTTAGGGATCACTAGGTTCAGCCAGTGGTTCTCTATCCTGGCTGTGCACCTTGATCACCTGTGGTCTTTAAAAGCAAAAACATGTACAGGGCTTACTCTAAACCTACCGAATCAAGGAAGGCCTAGGTATATGTGATATTGAAAGCATTCCTTGCTGATTTTGCTATGCAGCCATGTACCATGGAGGAATTCAAGATGATCCTCATGATGTTTGGTCCCTGCAAACCCTTGCTTCTCAAGCTTGGGGATTCACCTAGGGATCTGATGAAATGCAGATTCTGATTCGGTAGATCTGAGGTGAGACCTGAGAGTGTGCATTTCTAATATACTCCCAGGGGAAGCTGTCAACCTCATTTGGAGCTGCAGCACTCTGGGGAGTCACCATCTTCTCTGAAGCGTAGATGTCATAGAAGGTGGTTTTATGTTACACTTTCACACACAGAAACACACACACATCTCTAAATGCTGTAGCCAGGAGTAGCTTTACAAGATGCTGTTGAGGCAGCTTCAATGTCTCCACAGCACAGACTTTAAGGAAGACTCCCTACAGGGGATGCCACCTGAGCTTTGCCTCAAAAGATGAAAAGGATTTTGTCCAACAGACACTGAGAACGATGTTCCAAGGTAAAGAGAAAAGCCTATGTTAAGGAAGCCCAGAAGAGCTGCTTAGGGTGACTGAGGTCTAGCCTGGTAGGATGAGAAAAGGGACATGAAGCCAGAAACTGTTTGCGACCAGATTATGAACAGCCTTGAACATCAGGGTAAAAATAGACCAAACATTGTTGCATGGGCCATGGGAAGCCATGGAAGTTTCTTCAGCAGGGGAATGATGTTTCTGTGCAATCAGAGTCTGATTCCCACAAAAGGTAGAAGGGTTGCCTTATTTCTTATCTCTGTCACAACTACAAGATTTATGTCAGAAGAGAGAGAAATGCCAGAAAGATGCAGAAGCCTGGAATTAACTGCACCGGCCAGTATTTTTAAACAGGTGGCTCATCTTCCTTGAAAGAGGACAGTTCTCCAATCTTTTTGAGTAATTGTTCCAAGAAGGAGGAGCAGTAAAAGATTTCTACTCCCAGAGAACATCGCTCTGCTCGTGTGTTCCAGTAAGTAATGTTCTCTGTACCACAATGGACAGAAAAATGTGCGTGATGGAATGAAAATCCCCACTGTTTGGCTACCCGTGGGCAGCCACTGTTACTATGGAAAATTCCTGATTAAAGTCAGCAGAAGAATTTCCTAGCTAACCACCATTATTAATAGGAGCTTCAGCCTTGCACTGACATTCAAGATTGGGTTCTTTAATATGTCATTGCACAAGCCAGGTGATTAAACTCCTATGTTTTTTTTAAAGCAAACAGAGTGCACCCACCTCCTCCAGGCTGACTACCCTTTTTAATAACCTACATGGTCCTGCTCCGTTAGTATGAGAACAAAACTGCAACCATGAAATTATTTTAACAAGACCATAAAAAAAAAAAACAATTTGCTTGAGTGATGTTTAGGGAGAAGGGGGGAACCCACCCTCTCTCTAAACTAATTAAACTGTACTATATGTCCTTGTGTAGTTCCTGACATTTTTCTGGTTCACTCAGTTTGAATCACTACATGAGGATCGGCGCCAAGCTCCCAAATGGCTAACTCAAAACAAAAGCAGAGTCTCCAGAGTACTCCTAGGCATCCAGCAAATTGAGGGAAAGTTGTTTTGAGTTAATCAACGTACCTCAGTTGCAATCACATCTTGCCCCATAGAAAAGACGCAAAACAAAGACTCACTGAAGTCTAACTCAGGATGAACTAGGAAGTGACATTGACCTTGTTGTGTTCTTTCTATTTTTTTATTTTATTTTTTCTGAAAAATTACACCCTGCTTTAGAAGAAGCCAAAAACAGTGGCCCCTCATGTTCCATTTCTCCCCCCACCTGCTGATAGTTCATGCCTTTCCCACTCACACTGGCGATTACCAGAAGCCACTGGCAGCTTTCTTGAATGTCTTTACAGGCAAGGGGTCTAGTCTCAGCCTGGTAGGGACTAGACATTGATTAACGGCTGGGAACTTTGGTTTCTGGCAAGACAAGCCTTAGTTTAAGATGAGGAGCTCTTCAGGTGTTGGTCAGACGCTTGTCAAAGTCGAACTGGGAGGCACAGTGGGTGTCTCGGACACAGCACAGTCATGCGTGTCTTAGTCTCCTGCTGAGAAACGTGCCCCTGTGTATCGAGCCCCAATATCGTGGCCTTACACTCCTTCAAACTAATGTTTACCAACCCCTTCAGAGTTTAGAGAAAATGTTCCCTTTTGAAAAGCTCTTTAACATTGATGAGGCAATCCTTTAAATTCCGAAGAACTGTGGAGCATAGATAAAATGCATAATTCATTTCCATTTAAAGCAATATACAATGAACAACTACCATGTGTGAGATACCGATGGGGTACCATCCTTTGGGTGAACAAGATGAAACTGATAGAGGTGCTTCCTGACTTCAAGGAAATTAGACTGTCCTAATTTAAGAGAGGAGTCAGTATGGCAAATGGTAGGACTGCTCATAGTGATAAGCCCTGATATTTTCATTACGTGCTGCAATATGCAAAGTGCATGCACATATGTGTATACACAGCTACAAGGCCATTCTTATCTCCTGGCAATGAATGCCAGTGGTCTCTGATTGCTCTCCCACTGGTTCATCCAACCCAGTGGGGAAAATATCAGTGGGAGTCATGAGGTATTATGCAGGGGAAAGCAACCAGGTGGTTGACTAAGAAAGTCTGGGCCTTTGGGGTCAGACTGAGATGTGAATCCTGGCTATGCTAACTCAGAGCCTATCAAATGAGAGACAGAACACCCACCTGTAGGGCCACTGAGAGATGGTTTCAGGATAAAACATCGTAGCCTCAATGCCTGTGACATGGACAGTTCTCAACGCCAGTCACGTCTCTCTCCATCTTGTATGATACTTGCTGTATCAATTTCAGGTGCGCCCTGTATGGAGGTGTTGGGCCGTGTCTCAGCCTTGCCATGCTGTCCCCTACCTGGATCCCCTGCCCTGTGCCATTGCACATCTTGTTTCTTCCCCAGAGCTCCATGAAGAGTGTCGTCTTGCTCTTTGCAAAACATCTGCCTCTTTCTTTGTCTGGAGGAGGAGCTGCGGAGAAGGAAGCTGCCAGGAAGAACAGCAACTCAAATTGGGCTACTTCGTGTTTTGAAACCCCGGGACCTGCTTGCAATCAAGGATGGGTTGTAGAGGCTGAGGAAGACAGTTCCCAGCACCCCATGCATAAAGGGCGGCTGTGGCCTGCGGTTCGCCTGGCTGGCAGTGTGCTCTGGAGCCTACTTCTGGCTTAACAACATGCCCTCCCTCCATGGGGTTGCATTTTCTTAGAAATCCAAGATGCCAAGAAGAGCAATATTGTTGGCCTGATCTCATACAGAAAGGCTAGCCTGATGGCATGTGTTCCTCCACCTTTGACACTTGGTGTTTTCTTCCCTCCCTGTTCTCATGGAAAAGAAGCAGCAGAGCTACTGCTGCAGCTGGGGAGAGCTCATGACTTACTCCCTGCGGCTTTCCAGAAGCACAACACCTGGTCCTCACCTCTGGCACCACAGTTGCTCCCCTCTTTCAAACGTTTCATCTCTCGTTTGAATGCCTGCAGTATCTCCTAGTCACTGCCCACACCCTTGCCTTCCTGCAATCCCTAGTCCACACGTCAGTATGATCTTTTCAGATGCAACTGTGACCCAGGGCTACCAATCAGAGCATGACATCCCCTGGCCGGCATGGCTGGTTGAGGGATGGCCTGTAATCTAAGCTAGTGAATAATTATAACTCTCACTTATTAAGTACTTGCTGTGTGCCAGACATGGGACAAAAGCCCTTGTCGCGCGCGCCTCGGCCGGCAAGGAGCACACAACAACAGGTACTTGTTCTGGCAACTTTATTGTGGGAAGCTCGGGTGTTGCGGGCGCCCCAGCGGTTCAGCTGTCTTCCGTCTTCTCCTCCTTCTTCCCCTTCTG